>JAKELL010000519.1:0-28024 GCA_021524915.1 Lactarius akahatsu | reverse complement strand
TTGACCACTCTAGCTAGGCACAAACCTTTAGCAAAGACGAATGTCATCGCCGTTCGAAAGGTTGATGCGAAGATAGAACTGGGGCGGGTGAAGGCGTCCGCGACGGGAGTGGCGAACCATATGGCGCGTTCAGATACCGCGGAGTGTCCACCATAGGCGGGAAATGGTCAGTCTTTTCGAGAACGATAGCTGTCGACAGCGTTCTTGGAGAAGAAGAAGTTTTGTCGAACTGTCCCAGTATTGGTGCGTCTGCTTCAACAGGAGACCCGGGCCAAGGAGTACCTGCTTTGCTGCCCGTGGCGCTGTTGACAACATTGACCAGGATAGTCGGCTCCCTTCCAGCTGGCTGATTATATAGCCACGTCGCGACGAGTACCGTCGAGGAACCGATGAGGAAAGATGGGGTGATTCTGAAGTTGAAGAGAATCATGGACGCGAGGAATGACAGAATGATGGAGAGACTTGTGGCGAAGCCTTTAAGGATGTTATCTGAGTACTTGATCACAACCGCGGTGACGAGCCCGCCAAAGACTTGGATCAACACTGTTGCCCACGCCCAGCCACCAAAATTGTTGAGCAAGTCGGCAAAGAAGCCATGGGAGTTGGGGACAGGGGGTCCGCATAGGACGGGGACGAGCGCGGGAGCTAAGGAGAAAAGTGACAGTTGAACGTTGCGGACCCACAGGTCCGCCTTCGAATTCTTGAGGACCATTTCGAAGTAGACGCCCGCAAGGCCTGAAGTGAAACAGCTGCAGTGACCGCACCGAGTCCTTTGAGAGGACTCATGATGTGCATGTAACGCGGTGCTGACTCGTGCGCGCTCCCGACAAGGGTGCTAGGTTTGGGCGGTGCATGAGCACTGGTGCTAGTTTGAATTTGGACAATAGCAACTCCGATAGCGAGGAAGAAGAGAGAGACCCATTTTGTTGAGCTGAGGCGGCGACGCAATAACAAAACGGAGAAGGCGGCAGTGGTAAGAATCTTCATCTGATATGTCACTTGGAAGGTCGCGACAGGAAGGTTACTGATGGCGACAAACTGGAGTGAGTTTGGACGACATAGAGAAGGGCGGGAATAGAGAGCTCCAGCAATCGGGGCTGAAAATCTCATGGAGGAGTTGATTGAAAGGCCGTCGTGCGTCCGAGCCTGATACTCGCCAGAGGGCGATACCGAAAGATATCGAGCCCTTGAGGAATTTCGTTGAGCAGGACGGCGGAGGCAGGTGAATCGATAGGGAAGGTGGGGTAGAGACTCGTGAATAATGCATGACAATGGAAAGGGCAGCATTCTGAACTGCAAGGGTAACGAGACTGTCATGAATGTTGGTGAGTGGACTGGAGACGAAAACATGTCATCACTCACGAGACGTATTTGAGGGGCAAACCAAAGATATCGGGTGTGGGTTCCTCTCTGGACCGCCGAGTATTTAGTGCCATCACGGTTGACGAGTTATCGGGGAATGGGGGTAAGGATGCGGAGGTGATCAGAGGGATGGACGGTGTTTATGTCTCTTGAAGGAGCGGAAGAGGGTGTGCCAGCGCCAGCTCTTGCGGTAGGAGACGGGCGATGATGGATATCCGGAAATGTTGGGGCCGCAACGCTGACGGAGGATACCGAGATTCGGGGATATCGTAGTTGTTCTAGAGGACGTTCCATTGCGCTCCCTTTGTTGACTGCGTAGGGCGATGACCTGGACGGCAGTGGCAATGGTCCGAGCTCAACTGGTCAACGTCAATGCAACGTTTCGGGTAAAGCCAGTCAGCGTGCTTCTTTTATTATTCATTCTATTAACTAATCTAATTTCACTATCTTCTACGCCTACACACACAAACCTATTGGACATCGCCGTCAGCACAGCTACTCAACAGATAACATACAGAAAATAGGACATGTTTGAACCTCAGACTCGCCTTTATCACTTCATACACACCCTCTTGCTACGGATACACAGCGTGTGAATCCAGACGCAACTGAGCTGAGGGTGTGTCCCTTTACCAGGGTTTTCTTCCTCGGTTTCACTCATGACCACAGAAAAAAGTACTCACGGGACAAATGTATGTATCTCCAGGTGATCCTGCGTCCTAACTCCTCAACCGACGGGAGAAGCAATCAGCATAGATTGTTTTGAGATACAAGCTTAATCTTCGACGTTTGTCTGGACCATCCATCCTAGAGCAGTGACTGCAAAAGTCAACGGAGGACGGTAATTTGGACGCCGGTGAAATGAATGGAGAGAAACGAAAAACGTTCGATTTTGAGGAAGCGGAATTGGAATTGAACCGGAAAGTCCCGAGGGAGCGCGACCCTCAACTCGCTGTTCTGCCTTCTTCACCCCCGCAGATTTGACATGGCGGCCGTCGTCAAGGCCGCAATCGTTCACCCACCGTCTCCGTCTCCCTTTGCGGCTCTCCTTCGCCGCTCAAAGTTTGCCTCTTATGATCCAACCATTGGCCAAGTGTATACCACGCATGACGGCAACGCCCATCGCGGCAATTGGGGCTTCAAACGGCCCCTTGCCCTCCGAAAACGAGACAAATTTATCTCTGTTCAAGCCGTCGACTCCCCAGAGCAGCAAACAGAGTGGGCATCCCGAGAGTCTGAAGCACGCTTCATCCAGCGTTGGGAGGAGGTGGCTACGGAGCCACACGTCCGTGACGAGTGGGAGAAGCACTACACGAATTCAAGATCTGTGCACCGGGCCGAGCTTGCAAAGGAAGGCGAAACCGGGAACATCGTGGATCCGGCCCACAGAGCGTCAAGCAGACGAGGAGCTAGGCAACGACAGTGGGTTGCGTCTGGCCCGCTCATTTCCTCTATGAATCCAAGGCAATTCGCGCGTTACCTGGACAAGCTGCGTCAAGAGCGGCCAGAGTTTCTTTCATTTTTGTCAGAAGAAGCCCAAAATCCGCAGGGCAAGACTGGATCACAACATATAGTTGCGCCTTCCGCTTATGAAGAGTCCGCCTTGGGTTCCGCCGAGACGGTACGGAAGAGGTTCCTACAAAGACAATCCCATACAATTTACGAGGCCCCGGATTCGCGCGTCATCGAACAACGTCCTCACCGCAACGGCGGCCTTCCTACGCGCGTACTTCCCAGTTGACGCACTTCTTTACCACCAGCGAAGAACCCGGGAGATTCGTTGAGATGGATACCTTGGATGCGGCGCGTCCGTCGTTGCGCGCGAGCTTTGCAGGAATGGCGGCGAATCTCAAAACCCCTACAAGCCATCACAACATCGGTTCCAAATTCCGCATTGTTGAGTCTGTGCTCATGCGGGCCCCGAATGTCGTATCGGTGCAGCCTCAGGGACTGGATCGTGCAATCATTGGACGACTGTGGAAGACGTCGCCAATTTGGACATGATACGGGCCAATCCTTTCCCTCCTGGAACGCGGGCCTATATTGCACATGCGCAGAAGGTTGTCCCGTGGAGGGGGAAGAGGTCGATGACGAAGGCTGCAACACAGCTTGAGACAGTTCCAAAATCAGGAAAGGTGTCAAAGGAGTTATTGACCACCCTGCGGACTTTAATCAAAGCATTGCCTACGAGTAAGGACCGAAAGGCTTGATAGTCTACAATGCTACGGTAGTTAATAGCTATGGTGTTATGAGCGCCTGCAGCGTCTTAGCAAGATCGCCGTTGTTGTCTAAAAGAGCCCTCTCGGCGTGGCCGCGGGGTATTTCCAGTTCTGAGACCTTTGAAAAGTGAGATTAAGGGACAAAACGAGATATGATATCGTACAATCAAGTCAACGTCCTCTTTCTTCACGTTCGAGTGCGTCTTGGCCGGTTTAGCAGGTTTGTCTGCGAGGACGATGCGAAGACCCTCCTCGAATTTACTTTTGGAATAGGCATAGCCATCAGCATACTACACAGCATATATGATCAACACTGCCGATATTTTATTATTTGTGACTCACGTTGACTATAACTTCGGGTTCTGGGTGCCCATTGTTGCTGCCACGCTGTAGTTGTTGAGACATCGTTGTTTATTTGCACTCTCCTCTTACTCATCCTCTCCTTCCAACCCCCATGGACTCTTTCGACAACTTTCAATATGACTCTGCTTCTTCATATGGAGGCATCGGCGTCGTCGACGACACGTCCTCGATATACACCTCTGGCACCCAGGGCCATGTCCCTGTAGATATAGAGAGCCTCTCCATCTTGGATGATCCTGCACATCCTTCTTCCTCTGTGGATAATGACCTGGAATTACAGTCTGCAAACGGGAGTATCGCGGAAGACTTTGATGCTGTTTTGGACGATCTCAAGGAGGAGAGTCAGGTTGACCTACCTCCACATGCCTGTTGGTTCGTACTCTCCATTTCATGTCTCGCAGCAGCGCCACTTCTGACCGACTGCTCTCAGCTATTGCGGCATACACAACCCTGCCTCCGTCGTAAAGTGTCTCGTATGTTCAAAATGGTTCTGTAATTCGCGCGGCAACACCTCGGCCTCTCATATTGTCAATCACTTGGTCCGAGCCAAGCATAAGGAAGTCATCCTACACGCCGAGAGCCCGCTCGGCGAGACCACTCCCGAGTGCTACAACTGCGGCAGCAAAAACGTCTTTATGCTAGGTTTTATTCCAGCGAAAAGTGATACGGTCGTTGTTCTACTCTGTCGGTGTGTAATTGCCACGGTCGTGTGATCCGCAGTCGTGACGAACTTTATTTGTGTAGGCAACCTTGCGCCGCCATTTCCAAGGACATCTCTTGGAACGCAGCTCTCTGGGCACCGCTCATCGATGATCGATCTTTCCTCTCGTGGCTCGTCAAACCGCCGTCTGAGACCGAGCAGTTGCGCTCGCGTCAGATCTCGTTCCAGCAGATCAACCGCCTCGAGGACCTGTGGCGCGAGAACGCTAAGGCCACCCTTGAGGACCTTGAGAAGCCTGGCGTTGACGACGAGCCGCAGTCCATTTTGCTGCGCTACGAGGATGCCTATCAATACCAGAACATCTTCGGGCCCTTGGTCAAGATCGAAGCAGATTACGACAAGCGACTGAAGGAGAGTCAAACGCAGACGGACATCACTGTGAGGTGGGACCTGGGCCTGAATCAAAAGAGGGTTGCATGGTTTGTGCTGCCCAAGTTGGAAAGCGGGGAAGTCCGCCTTGCAGCTGGCGACGAGCTGAGACTGCGCTACACGGGGGAGGTGCACAAGCCCTGGGAGGGCGTTGGTCACGTCATCAAAGTCCCTAACAGTACGTTTTTTTCCCCTCATCGTCTGACTCATGCCGACTCGCAGCAGACGTTTCGGATGAAATTGGTCTTGAGCTGCGTAGGACCGAGGGTGTGCCACACGAGGTCACCCAAGGCTTCGCTGCGGACTTCGTATGGAAATCTACCAGTTTCGACCGAATGCAGCTTGCCATGAAGACATTTGCCGTCGATGAGAAGAGTGTCAGCGGTTACATCGTGAGTATTATTCAACAGTTCTCTTGCCGTCTGTGCAGCTGGCTGACAGCGAACAGTATCACAAGCTCCTCGGTCACGAGCTTGAGCCTCAAGTTCTTCGTACCCAGATGCCCAAGCGCTTCTCCGCGCCTGGTTTGCCGGAGCTCAACCACTCCCAGATGTATGCTGTCAAGAGCGTCCTTCAAAAGCCTATCAGCTTGATCCAGGGACCTCCGGGCACCGGCAAAACCGTTACTTCTGCTTCGATTGTTTATCACCTCGCCAAGATGAACCCAGGCCAGGTCCTCGTCTGCGCGCCTTCGAACGTCGCCGTCGATCAGCTCACTGAAAAGATCCACGCCACGGGGCTCAAAGTTGTGCGCCTCACAGCCAAGTCGCGTGAGGCACTCGATTCGTCCGTCGCGTTCTTGACGCTTCACCACCAAGTCGCAAACAACACCACGCACGTTGAACTCCAGAAACTCATCCAACTTAAGAACGAACAGGGAGAGCTGAGTTCCAACGACGAGCGGAAGTATAAGAGCCTCATCAGGCAATGCGAGAAGGAGATTCTGTTGGCGGCAGAGGTCATTTGCTGCACTTGTGTTGGCGCGGGAGACCCCAGGCTCAGCAAATTGAAATTCAAGACGGTCTTGATTGACGAAGCGACACAAGCCGCTGAACCTGGTAAGCTTTCACCGTACACCGCCCCTTCCTTCCCAATGACTTTCTCTTGCAGAGTGTATGATACCGCTGGTGCTTGGATGCAAGCAAGTCGTGCTCGTTGGAGATCACCAACAACTCGGCCCCGTTATCATGAACAAGAAGGCGGCCCGAGCTGGTCTTACACAATCTTTGTTTGAGCGATTGGTCGTGCTCGGCAACCGCCCAATTCGTTTGCAAGTGCAGTATCGCATGCATCCCTGCCTGTCTGAATTTCCGTCAAACATGTTCTACGAGGGCACCTTGCAGAACGGCGTCACGGCACCGGAGCGACTGCGAAAAAACGTCGACTTTCCTTGGCCAGTTCCCGATACACCCATGTTTTTCTATCAAAATCTGGGTCAAGAGGAGATATCCAGCAGTGGGACTTCGTTCTTGAATAGGTGCGCTTCCTTTCCATTTCTATACCCTCGGATCACTCATGAGTTTCCAGAACCGAAGCGTCAAACGTTGAGAAAATTGTGACGAAATTTTTCAAGTCGGGTGTCGTGCCTGGTCAAATCGGCGTCGTGACACCGTACGAAGGACAGCGCTCCTACATTGTCAACTATATGCAGTACAATGGTTCGTTGAAGAAGGACCTCTACAAGGAGATCGAGGTGGCTTCCGTGGATGCGTTCCAAGGTCGCGAGAAGGACTACATCATCCTTAGCTGTGTCAGGAGCAATGAGCATCAAGGAATTGGGTTTTTGAACGATCCTCGACGGCTGAACGTTGCCCTCACGCGTGCAAAATACGGTGTCGTCATCCTTGGCAACCCAAAGGTGCTCAGCAAGGTGGGGCCGTCATTCCCAGTGCTCTCAACTTGATAACTTTACTGACGCGCACTTGTTAGCACCCACTTTGGCACTACCTGCTGACCCATTACAAAGAGAAGGGTAATCTCGTCGAAGGACCACTGAGCAATCTCCAAGCCAGCATGATTCAGTTTTCCAAGCCGCGTCGCACGCTCGCTAGATCCATTGACCAATACCGCCGACATGATACGAGCGCTCGCGAGTACCTTAACAACAACGCACCGAGCTCTGGCACACCATCACGCTTCGACGCGTCCTTCTATCGCACACACGACCCCCTGAACTATATCCCGTCAGACGTCCAGTCCCTTCGCTCGCAAGCGACATACGCGTCGGGCCTTCCCGTCTTCAATGCCAGTGGTCCATTCAACGCCAGCGGCGTCAGCAAGCGCAGCGCGTACGGGTCTTACGCGCCGTCGATCGTGTCGCAGGGTGGAGCCGGCGACAGCGGCAGCGTCCTCGGCGGCGCATCCGAGCGCGTCGGCTACTCGCAGAGCGACAGGCTACGTCGTCGCGGCAGTTTCGGCAGCGTTGCGGGGGCGAGCGAGGTGGGCAGCTTGCTGAGCAGCGGGTTCGACTACAAGAGCCAAGACGAAGCGGCGGACATGGACGACATGAAGAGTCAGTATGCGGCGACGCAGAGCGGGGTCACGGCTTTCTAGCATCACGTTGCTTTGCAAAAAGCACAGCACAGCGCAGCACGGATGATTGCAAAGCAGGAGAAGCGTAAACTCGCATGGAAAGGCCGCTGAGGCGTCCTGGTCATTCACAGCGGTGCCTCGCGCATCTTTTTCGATGCTAGCTTATTGGGGCGTCGCGCCTTCGCACTGAGAAGGGCTGCCAAGAGCTTACGTCGTTGTCGGCTAGCGTTGGTACGAGGAGGATCGTAACAAGCACCACGATGAGGGCTTAGATCACGTTGGCGAACCTCCCCATTCTGTTTCCTCAACTGCAAACAAAATCGTTCGCAGTTTTCACATTTTCCCTTAGAAATCAATTGGGTGGCCGGCCTTGATCACGAAGTTGCTGTGCCATTCGATACAAAAAACCAAAAACAATGTGTAATTATTGTATTTTTAACGTGCTATGTGTATATGTGCTACGAGTAAAGACTGAACGGTGATGGTGAAACAGCGATGACTTTTTCTAGCTAAACTTGTGCGAGGTTCTTAGTTTCGTTAATGGTCCCGCAGCCCAAACAGTGATCACCGTCATAGAGAACGGCAATCTGGCCTTGAGCAACCGCTTTATGCGGCTCGTCGAACGTAATATGCACCGTGTTGCTTGTCCACCGCTGGCGTACCCTGACGGGGACGGGGGGCATGCGATGACGGACTTGCACACTTGCACGGAAGCCGTCGCGTGAAAAGGCGGCCGATGGGGGCTCATCTCTCCATATCCACCTGAAGTCGTTGGAGGTGACGCTGGCGGTAGACAGCGCAGGGTGGCTACGAAATGCGACATTAGATGCACCGGAAGGGGCAAAAAGTGGAGTGGCACAAACTCGGCGAGCGCGACATAAATCGCATTTTTCTCGTGATCTTTGGCCGCGACGAATAGCTTCCTGGTCAAGCCGGGGAGCCCCGAGCCCTGACCGATCGTATAGGTCCACAGGCCGTTGTGCTGACCCAGCTCGACGTTCGTGTCGATCGCGAGGATGGGTCCCGGCCGCGGGGCCACATAGTCCCCTGTGAACACGCACGAAAGTAAGGTCTCGTGAAATCCAATCAAGTCCGAGATGGCGGACGTACCAAGGAAATCGTTGAAACGGCGCCGCTCGCCAATGAAGCACAAACCCATGCTCTCCTCGCGCGAGGCATTGTGCAAACGCCCAGCACGCGCGATCTCTCGGACTTGGGTCTTCGATACGTCGGCGAGTGGGAAAAGGGCCATGTCGAGGCTGGATTCTGGGATGGACGAAAGGTAATACGTCTGATCTTTTGTCTGGTCGCTCGCGCGCATGAGTTTTGGACGGTGATTGGATGGGTGGTAGGCTTTGCGCGCGTAATGACCTAGGGCTCACACGTTGGGCGAGGGATGCGTAGGTGAGGTGTGCAGGACTCACCAGTCGCAAGAAACTGAGTGCCTTGAGGAAGATGATCGAATAGTGCACCAAACTTGATCTCTCTAAAAAAACGTGAACGGGTGAGAAGCGCCTCGTGGAGGATGAGACACAGTACCCACCCATTACACCAGACATCGGGATTTGGAGTGTTACCGCTCTCCCATGTCTCGACTGCAGGCTCGAATACTCTGAGCCAGTATTCTCTCGAGAGGTCAATCTAGACTCTCTTCGCACTTTCAGGAACAATTCAGTGGGAGGAGCAGTATACAGACCATCTGACACGGTATATCAAGCTTCTGGCAGACACGCTGGACGTCCTCCCAGTCCTTCTCCCACTCACAACCTACATCCGTGCCCGATTCGTCACGGGTGTCCCAGTTGCGCATGAAGATGGCAGAAAGGTCGTAATCCTAAATAAAAAATGTAAGCACGTAAAGATGCCTGACGCATTCGGCGCACTTTCTCAGCTAGCAATTTGGCAGTCACGGACGAGTCGACACCACCGGACATGGCGACAACGACTGTACTGGTGATAAGGATGCATTCAGACAAATTTTGAACGAAGTACCTTTAGAACCATTTGTTGGGAGCTTTGGAGCACGAAGAGAGGACGAAGCGACGGATTTGAGGGAGCGAGCCCACATGACTGAGTTGAAGGATGTCGTCGGAAAATTATCGGACTTAGTCGGATTTGACTCGATCGAAATAAAAATTGAGCCGAGTCAACAACTTTTACAGTAAAAAGCCATGTCGTTCGTCGCTGTAAAATTCAGCGCCAAGTCGACGCCAAAAACTTCGACTTCACTCACTCTGACGAGGTCCCGCTCGACCGCAGCTACAAGCGCCTCATTCCTCGAGGCCAAGGCCAGAGTAAAAGAGTACGCGCGCAACATCAGCCGATCATCAGCTCAAAACGCTGTCGTCTCTCAGACTGTGTATATTTCGCTTTTCTACCCTCTCCCTTTCCATGATATTCAGTAACTTTGCAGTCGCCCGGCTCCTGCCCCTGCCTTCCAGCAGCTGCCCTCAAAAACCAATGTCCCCAAACCTGCCCCAGTGCACCCTCCTCACACAGATGCCTCTTTGGACCATTCGTTCATCGGCATGTCTGGTGGCGAAATTTTCCATGAGATGATGCTCCGACACGATGTCAAACACATATTTGGATACCCCGGCGGAGCGATCCTTCCCGTGTTCGATGCCATCTACAATTCAAAACACTTCGACTTTATCTTACCCAGACACGAGCAGGGTGCGGGACATATGGCCGAGGGTTATGCACGAGTATCCGGAAAGCCCGGTGTCGTCCTCGTGACCTCGGGCCCTGGCGCTACGAACGTTGTCACTCCGATGCAAGATGCGCTCAGTGATGGTGTTGCTTTGGTGGTGTTCTGCGGCCAGGTCGCGACTTCAGCTATCGGCTCCGATGCCTTTCAGGAAGCCGACATGGTCGGTATCTCCCGCAGCTGCACCAAATGGAACGTGATGGTCAAGGACATCTCCGAGCTTCCCCGGAGAATAAACGAAGCGTTCAAGATCGCTACATCTGGGCGTCCAGGCCCTGTTCTCGTGGACCTTCCCAAGGATGTGACGGCTGGCATCTTACGCACGCCTCTGCCCTCCAAGGCGACAACCCCCGGATCCTATCTCGGCCTCCCGTCAAACCCCCTGCATACTCTCGTCCGTCCATCTTCCGAACTCGAACTCATTCGTCAGGCCGCGCGACTCATCAACCAGGCGGAGCGACCGCTCATCTACGCCGGCCATGGGGTCCTTGGGAGTCCACTTGGACCCAAGTTTTTGACACAACTCGCCCGCGATGGCAATATTCCCGTGACCACCACGTTGCAAGGTTTGGGTACATTTGATGAAACCGATCCGAAGAGTCTGCATATGATAGGTATGCACGGCTCCGCCTACGCGAACCTCGCAATGCAAAAGGCAGATGTGATCATTGCTCTTGGCGCACGTTTCGATGACCGCGTCACGGGAAAGGTCTCGCAATTTGCCCCAGCCGCACGCGCCGCCGCCAAGACAGGGCGCGGGGGCATCATACACTTTGAAATCCAGCCGAAAAATGTCAACAAGGTCGTGGATGCGTCCATTCCTATTCTCGGCGATGTCACGGAAAACCTCTCGGCAATGCTCCCCTTGATCAATTATTCGGAACGCAAAGCCTGGTTCGAGGACATCAAAGAGTGGAAAGAAAAGTACCCTTTCGTCTACTTGAAAAGCAAGCCGGAAAATGGCGAGAAGATGAAACCACAGGAGGTCATCGAAGAACTCGATAAACAAACTGCGTCGTACAAGGAGAACGTGATCATCACCACCGGTGTCGGACAACATCAAATGTGGGCGGCGCAACACTTCCGGTGGCGGCATCCGCGTACGATGATCACTTCGGGGGGACTCGGGGTAGGTTTTGTCCGTTGGTCCGATTGCTCCCGCCTTGACTGTTCGATTAGACAATGGGCTTTGGTCTTCCCTCAGCGGTAGGCGCAAAGGTCGCCTCACCGAACAAGACTGTCATCGACATCGATGGTGATGCTTCATTTAGCATGACTGCCATGGAACTCGCAACTGCTTCGCAATTTGACATCGGTGTTAAGGTGCTGGTCTTGAACAACGAGTTCCAAGGCATGGTGGTACAATGGCAGGGTTTGTGCTTACTCTATGTAGTGACACATAGATGCTGACCGTAATATTGGCAGACCTTTTCTATGACCATCGATACTCGCACACTCGCATGACGAACCCCGACTTTGTCCTGCTCGCGAAGGCAATGGGGGTGCATGCTATCCGTGCGAGCAGCGCGAGCGAGCTACCTGAGAAGATGAAGGAGTTTCTGGAGTACGACGGGAACAAACCAGTACTGTTAGAATGCGTTGTCGAACCAAGCGAGCACGTGTTCCCGATGGTGGGCGTTTTCCCTTATCAATGCCTTCACGACCCGCTGAACTCAAGTCGTTGCACAGGTTCCTGCGGGCAAGGCGCTACATGAACAGATCATGCACCCTTCGTTGGGGGACAAAAAAGCTTAGCGGGCGACTGTTGGTTCCCGTCCGAATGCCTCTTCTTATTGTCGCTCTTTCACGATCATATTTTTTTCTCTCTCACCCTATGGTGGGTTGTGATGGGGCTCTTACATCCGGTAGCTGGCATTGTATTTTTACTTGGACAAGGAAAACAAAAAGCCAGCGTGTTCATAGGAGTATCTAGCAATTACATAAACGTGAATTAAGCACGCGGGTGACGCGACTGCGTTTATTCCCACGTTCCTTCCATTGGTCCTGGCACACTTCATCTGCTGCTCATGCCCACCTCAGCTCGTAAAAGCTCTCTCGGCGCGTTGAGACGTATACAACAACGCGCTCACTTACCCTTTCGCGCGGATGACCTTGGGCGTGGAAAGAAAACAGGTTTACCTGTCCCTATAATTGAACACAAGTCTGACGATTTCGAGCCCTTCGACGAGATTCTCAGCAAAGTCGACACCCACACCGCGTGGCACGGCCAGAGGAACCGTCCTGGAAGCAATAAAAAGCGGAAGAGCATTGCGCTAATACAGGAGAATGACGACGAAGACGAGATGTCTATGGAACTCGATGACTATGGTGCGTCGCGTCTACATCCAACTTTCACGCTACTCAAAACAAACGCAAGGCGGACCGATTAACACGAACGCAAGTGTACACTTTGCTAATGCGCGTGGACCGTCGTCTTCGCCGCTGGACCGACGTGCGCGTCCCGTCGCACGTCGCACGGAGGTCGACTTTGACGAAGTGCCATCGCCCCGCCCACGAAAGTCGCTCGTTTCTAGCATGCGCCGCTCCTCCGTCGGCAGCTCTCTCCACTCTTCGTATGTTCCTCCGGACCTTCACGACGACGAGCCGTTCGACCTCGGCGACGGCGGAGAGGATGTTGAAATGGACGCGGAGATGGAGGACTCCGGACTCCGGAACAGGTCCTCTAAGCAACAAGCGGCTGCGCGGCGAGCGAACGCTTCAAACGTAGTTCAAAGCGAGAGCGATGACGACAATATGCCCAGGGCGCAGTCGAAGGGCAAGGGTAGGAGCGTGACTCAAGACGAGGACAATGACGTTGAGGAGGAGATCTCCCGAGGTCTAGTCGACGTTGAGATGCAACAAGATGAAGACGAAGAAGTCGCGGAGCCTCCGCCGAAGAAGCCACCCAAGGAGAAAAAACCTCGGAAGAAGAGAGCCCTGCCTGACGTCCCTCGTAAGAGCACACCGACCGCTATGCGAAACACTCAGCCTTACTCCCTGCAGTATCTCCTGAAAACACGACCGGTATCCGAAGGGGCAAGCGACTTCGTTACGAACCACTCGAGTGGTGGCGGTGCGAGAAAGTAGTCTACGGGAAACGCGACCCGGGCAAAGTGTCCTACGTTCCTACAATTAAGGAGATCGTGCGCATACCGAAAGACCCCCCCAAGCCATTGGGTGCCGCACACAAAAGCAAGCGCCATACTGCCCCCCGTAGCAAGTCCGAAGTCGTTGTAGCAACCGACAATCCAGAGGAAGGGTGGGACGACAAAACGCCGACTAACGGTGTTGTGGTCGATTGGTTCACTGGCAACGAAGTATCGCGACGTACGTTCAGCATCTCTCATACACTTTTTTCTGATCTTCGTCCCGTAGGTCTTGCCTTCCCGGGGCGCTTGGTGGGCCATCGCCCCGCAGCGAACAATGACTTTTTCTTCACAAAAGTGTTCGGAGACGGAGAGTATATCGCAGCCGGGCAGCTTCGAATACCTCCGAACAAGCACAAGCCAAGCAAGATGACAAAAGATAATACCTATGTGGGTGTCCGACGGTCTTCCCACATCGCAACTTTTTCCCTCATCCATCAACAGGTATTCTACGTGATCGAGGGCGCCGTCACGTTCAAAGTGCACGAGTCGTCCTACGTCCTCTGCACGGGTGGCATGATCTTGGTGCCCCGCGGAAACACGTACTACATCCAGAACATCGCAGAACGCGACGCGAGACTGTTCTTCGCGCAAGCGCGCCGCGTCTCCGCAGAGGAAGAAGCCCCACCAGAGGTGCTCCCCGCTATGGACGCAGAGACTACGGTGACTCCTCAGCGGCGCTCGAACAGTGCTGCGAGTGGACCGGCGCAACGGCGCTCGAACAGTACAGTCATCCATGGCTCTTTGGAACATCGGGGTCAATGAACCAAATGACTCTGATGGCCGCATTTTTGGTCAAATTGCCTCGGACTTTTTGTAATATCCAATGTATAGCTCCAATGTGTGACACCTCATTGAATTTTGCTAGAGGTCCAATGTGTAGATGTTGCAGGAGACTCGTTTCTTGTAATTTTCAAGGTAATTTTGGCTCAAAACTGAAAATTGATGAGCAGAATTGATGAGAAATGCTCTGATTTTTCTCCCACTTTTCATGTCCATAATGCAAACTACATGCTATATAGTGGACTACAAACAGTTGTTTTGAATACAGCCATGTCAGATTGTACAGTATTCACAAAAGTATCTTGAATGAGTTGAGATTGGTGCTCGGGAGTCGGGAGAGTCATACTCCGGAAAGTCACACCTGCCAAATTCAGAAGCCAGGAACGACATGGCCAAGTGACTCGCTCCCAATCGGGAAAGGAAGTCACAGCTGATGTGACTGGTCCATTGACGCAGTTTTAGCTGATATGGACTTTTCGCACTGATTCCTCTATTGCATGGTTCAACACCACCCGATAACAGTTTTAAAGCATCTATTGATATTTTATCCATATGACTACAGTTCTGTCTATTCAGATCAATCAAATATCCCCTATGACATGTTTCCGAAGGTCAAAAACATTTGAGTGGTCCAAAGAGCCATGGATGACTGTATCGGTCAGGCACCCACTACTGCTCGTTTTTCGAGCGAGCGAGCACCGCCCGGAAAGCGTGCTGCGTCTACGCGAACATGACGACAGAACATAAACATCGCCCTGTGACGAACGAATAATGCTTGATTATTATTTTCTTTCCAACGAACCTCGCACGTTCATATGTACTTCCACCCGACCAGAATCTGTATACTTTTCTTTAATCACGTACACTGTTTTTTTTTGGTCATACTGCGAATACCCACTGGCACTCAGCCATACTTGTAGCCAAGCCAACTGTCACGCAGACACATACTTGGGCTTGGGTAGACAGTGAATGGGCCCGAGCCCGAGGGCACCTCCACGGGTGAACCCTATCTGCCGAGGGGAGGACGTCATCGGAATATTTAGATGATAAGAGACCACCAAGGACGCGGCCTTGCTTTCAAATTGTAGATTGGTCGCGTGAGTAGAAATGATGCCGCCTGTGTTCTGAGTCACCGCAATGGGGCATCCTACCTTTAGTTCTTTCTTTCTCATGAACGCCAGATGTGCTCGCGTGAAGACCGCGCGGATGACCTCAGGGTAGCCGCTGCGCCGGTTGAAAATCCTCTCGATGGCTGGTTCAGACAGAAGAACTAGCACACCAGGTCCGCAGGCTGCTAGCACACAACGACCACAGTCTGACTCCGGATACGTTCTTAGCACTGTAATAATGGCGATGGCGGCGGTTCCAACGCGAAGATCGTCTCTGAAAGAGCAAGGTCGCAGCGACGTCCCTGACTCGGATGATACTAGTACGGGATGTTCTCGAATTTTCGGGACGCGTCACGGTCATGGAGATTCTGCCACAACAATGAGTCAGAGACGCTTTGAAAGTGGTCGGTCACCGCCTTGACCCCCTCCACCATGTTTACAACGACGCGCGTACGCAACGCGTGTACCCGACGCGCACGCCCTGACAGAGCAGCTACTGATCTCTATAAATTACCCTCCTTTCTGTTGGAAACCGGCCACAAACAATTTCTTGATACACCACTCGACCATCTATTCACAACATGCACTTCTACAACCCGTCGCCGCTTTCTCTAGGTTATATCCCGCGAGTCTCCCATCGTCCTGCACTCGTATACACCTATCTAGGCGACGAATCCTCTTCCGCTCTCACTTCAGAGGGGCTCGGCTATCCCGCCTTCTCCCACACCTCCACGCCCCGACTTGGCGCCGAGACACGATACCGTCGGGCGGTGCACGGGCTGCAGACCGCAGAGGAAGAGCTTGAAGCTCATCTCACTCTGAAGCGTTCCCGACAGGCTGTCTTCCTATGCGAGCAGGCTGCGCGTCGTGAACGCGTGCTGGCCATCCAGGCTGAAGTTGATCGCATCGAGCGTGCACGCGCATTGCAAGCGCAGCTTGCAGAGGAGTACGAGTGGTACCAACGCGCTCCCCAGGCTCAGGTCGCACTCGACCAGAGGCCCCTCCTCCTTCACGCCTTCGCAGACACTAACCCCAGGGACCTTTTCGCCCCTGGGCTTCCCTTTGCCAGGGAGCGGCCAACCGACTCCGGGCCATCGCGTCATCCTGTGCTCCATGACAACGAAGTCCCCACTCTCGAGGGCCTTCTGAAGCTATTCACTGGAATTCGCCCTCAACCCCATAGCCCATTTCAGCAATCTAGCCCACCTGCTCCTTCGCAGCACCACCCTGCAGAGCCCCAGCCCTCGGAGAAGCAGGATGCGGCGACAGATGCCTTCAACGCCGTCCTGGAATTTATCCACGGCCTTGCAGCCCATGCCTGTGACTCAGCCAATGGATCGGAGACCATTCCCGAGGTACGCTTGCTCATCTGGGCTGTTGACTTCTCAGGTCTCATACGTTTCCCGTTCCTCAACGCAGGCTGCACCTGTAGATGAGAAGGGGAAGGCCAAGGCTGAACCTGCCGCAGGGCACGCGGCAGGGCCCACGCTTCTTCAGACTCTACTCGGCGCACATACGCAGGGACCGTCTGACCAGGAGTCGAAGGACATTGAACTCGCCATCAAGCTCAGTCTCGAGGATCGCGACGCCGCTGATGCGAAGAAAGCGAGCGCTGCTAAGGCCTCGCAGTCCAGTCTCGGCGCGTCTTCTTCCAGGGTCAGTTCCTACTTCAGCTTCGATACTTGGGAAATAGCTGATATATGCATGTAGGTGAAGCTTGATGGGGCCGTTCCCTCGAGCCAAACACCCTCTTCCGCTTCCGACACTACCTCTGCCACTTCTCAGCCCATCCCTGGTCCCGTACTACAACCCGTCTCCCCTCTTACTGCGATTCGCGCCGTTCGTAATCAGCTCTCGACGCTCGAGTCCACGTTCAAGTTCCCTGTTGACCTCGACTTCGACCATTCTGTGCTTGCTATTTCTCCGAACAACGCGCCCTTGCGCGCTCACGAGAATACGCTAAATGGTCTCCTCAAGCACCTCGATGTAATTGAGAGCGACGGTGATGAAGAAGTTCGCAACACACGAAGGGAGGTTGTCCGAGAGGTAAAGAAGGCGCTTGAGGATCTAGAGCGGAGAGTCAGCGAGAAAGCTTTCGAGCTTCAAGTCATCAAGGATGCCGAAGCGAAGGTGTATGATGGTGAAGCTCTGGCTGCCCAAGACGCTGTACCAGCTGATGCCGCTTCTGTCGCTAAGGGTGCCAAACCCACCGGGGCCGAGCCTCCTGCTACCGTCTTTCCCAGTGACGGTGACGCCGACGTTGATCTCGCCATCTCTGAGGAGTATTTCCCATCTCCCACCGCCGTTGAATCTCCAAAGCCAGCCGTTGCGCAGACCGCCGGCAAGGACGTCTCGTCTCTCGATCCCGACGAAACCACACCTATATTGGAGGACTCTTCGGACTCGGCCGCAACAATCGCCGCCACTCCTGTATCTGCTAGCCTCGCTAGCTCCTGAGACCTTTCTTGCATCCATGTCACACGACCGACTCACTTTCCCGCCAAAACCCACCCTCTGGTGCGTGGCCGTACTCGTGGACATCTCTGAAAGAGGGTGGATCTGTGAAGAGTGGAGAAGGCGGGTGGTCTGGGGTTGATGGAAGTAATTCGTAGCGTGTTATCTTGGACGAAATCGATAGCTTAAAACTCTGCCGATTCATAGACTCTGTACGCGTAGTAGCGTGTCTACAATACGTTGTCCCTTTAATTCGTTTTCTTGTTATGGACTTTTGCTGTTGCTTCGCCGCGAAAGGTGCCTTTATTTATTCCCCTACTACAGTTCGTTGTGTCTCGCGTGATATGATGTGCATATGCAATCTAAACCTTTATTTTTTCATATTATGATCTTGTTGTGACAGGAGCATTCAGCGAATATTCAACCTTAATGGAATAGATTTTCTAAACTAGGGGCCGACTTTATCGACGGAAACCTTGCTTGTTCAGAGCTGCGAGAATTGGTTGTGCATGTCACAGTTTGTTGGAAGTTCGCGACGCATCAAGGGGGCTCTTGTCGAGCTTCGTCACTTCTGTATTCGGGGCATGAACGTGCATGAACCGTCATTAAGCGTCATTCGTTCAATGTGTCTATCGATCATATCTTAATCGTGCAACCGGGCAAAGAACGCATTAAAACGCAAAGAGGTCCCCATCACTACCAACCCTACAATCCGCGTCACCGCGTGCAACACAAGGCTCGGGAGACGTCTCAACCGATCGCGATCGCGGGGTGCAGCCGGTGGGATTTGTCGGGGAGTCCCATGAAACAAGAGATGGCTCTGTCGACCGTTGAAACGTTGAAGGTGCGAACCAGTTCGCTGAGCGAGAGCCAGGATTTCGCAGAGATCGGTGCAGCTCGCGTGGCTCCCTTGCTTCGACCTTCAAAAGGTCGCCAGGCTTGACCGCCTATTCGAGCAGCCTTCCCACGTGCTCCCCCGCCGCATCTACGTCTGTGGCCGCGTGGCCCAGTGACAGCGCCAGCGCGAGCGGTTCAATAGGCGTGAATGCGGTCTGGGACATCGAGCTCGGCCTCAACTCCCCTTCTCCTGGACACGCACCAGTGTGCGAGGATGCGCCATCCAGGCGCTTGCGCGAGGAGCAGGAGAGCCTGCTATGGGACATATGTCAAGTGGTGACTGGTTGGTGGAGGGAAGGATAGAGAAGTAGAACAATATCCCGAACGCTTTGATTGCACCAGTGGTGGGGATAATACTTGAGAGAATCGAATCTCAGTAACTTTAGTAATGCACCTTATCTCGTGAACAAAGACCGGTTTTGGTGAAGCTACGAACAATGCAGACCGGACGTATTGTACACAGTATACATGGCTTCATAATACAAATCCCGGACCACTCCGTCCTTGTGGTGTTCCTCAACGCAGGTAAGGAGATAGACTTGCTCGGGAGTACTAGTTCCCAAAACCGTTGAAATCAATGATCTTTTCTACACACGGTTATTGACCGACGACTCAGATGGCACTAAAAGTTTGATAAGGTATTATACAAATAGACGCGAGAACAAACGAACCAATATCAGTAGCCATGATAAAGGCAGCAAATAGCTCGACAGAATGCTCTTGAGATGATGCCGTAAGGTATTGTTGAATGGACGAGTCAATATTCGCATCCCGATAGTCCAGCTCCGCGCGGATTAGAGCTGATTCAGGTGCTATGTTCGAGAGACGTAAGAAAGTGGCATGCTTGAGAATAAGGATAACAGCTTCGAAAAAGGTCAAATACACTCTGAAAAGAATAAAGTGAAATACCAAGGATCAAATGGTGACCACGAAGACCGGAGCTGGTGAGCTGGAAAGATAAATGTCGTAAGTCATGGAAACAGATGATTGTGATATAAAGATAGCACGTTTTGAATGGTAGGCAGTGACATAACCTGCGCTATCTTATAAAGGAATAGGAATATGATTTTTGCCCGTGCAGGGAGCACTTACGAACTGGAGAACCAAAGATAAACACCATTAGCAGGCTTGAAAGGAGAGCATGCACGCACGGGCTAGTAGGCCAGCGGTGAGTATAATAGGTGGAAAGCCAAGGACAGACATCATCAGCAGGCACACAACGTAGCAAGGCTGGCAGCCACTCACTCTCTGGAGAGCCGAGGACAGGCGTCGTCAGCAGGCTCGAAACGCAGCGAGGCATCGCAGCCACTCACCCACTGGAGAGCCGAGGACAGTCGTCGTCAGCAGGCTCGAAACGCAGCGAGGCATCGCAGCCACTCACCAACTGGAGAGCCGAGGACAGGCGTCGTCAGCAGGCTCAAAACGCAGCGAGGCATCGCAGCCACTCACGAACTGGAGAGCCGAGGACAGGCGTCGTCAGCAGGCTCAAAACGCAGCGAGGCATCGCAGCCACTCACCAACTGGAGAGCCGAGGACAGGCGTCGTCAGCAGGCTCGAAACGCAGCGAGGCATCGCAGCCACTCACCAACTGGAGAGCCGAGGACAGGCGTCGTCAGCAGGCTCAAAACGCAGCGAGGCATCGCAGCCACTCACTTCCTGGAGAGCCGAGGACAGTCGTCGTCAGCAGGCTCGAAACGCAGCGAGGCATCGCAGCCACTCACCAACTGGAGAGCCGAGGACAGTCGTCGTCAGCAGGCTCGAAACGCAGCGAGGCATCGCAGCCACTCACTTCCTGGAGAGCCGAGGACAGGCGTCGTCAGCAGGCTCAAAACGCAGCGAGGCATCGCAGCCACTCACTTCCTGGAGAGCCGAGGACAGTCGTCGTCAGCAGGCTCGAAACGCAGCGAGGCATCGCAGCCACTCACCAACTGGAGAGCCGAGGACAGGCGTCGTCAGCAGGCTCGAAACGCAGCGAGGCATCGCAGCCACTCACTTCCTGGAGAGCCGAGGACAGTCGTCGTCAGCAGGCTCGAAACGCAGCGAGGCATCGCAGCCACTCACCAACTGGAGAGCCGAGGACAGTCGTCGTCAGCAGGCTCGAAACGCAGCGAGGCATCGCAGCCACTCACCAACTGGAGAGCCGAGGACAGGCGTCGTCAGCAGGCTCGAAACGCAGCGAGGCATCGCAGCCACTCACGAACTGGAGAGCCGAGGACAGGCGTCGTCAGCAGGCTCGAAACGCAGCGAGGCATCGCAGCCACTCACCAACTGGAGAGCCGAGGACAGGCGTCGTCAGCAGACTCGAAACGCAGCGAGGCATCGCAGCCACTCACTTCCTGGAGAGCCGAGGACAGTCGTCGTCAGCAGGCTCGAAACGCAGCGAGGCATCGCAGCCACTCACCAACTGGAGAGCCGAGGACAGTCGTCGTCAGCAGGCTCGAAACGCAGCGAGGCATCGCAGTCACTCACTCTCTGGAGAGCCGAGGACAGGCGTCGTCAACAGGTTCGAAAACGCAGCGGGGCACGACAGCCACTCACATACTGGAGAGTAGAGCACCAGCGTGGTCAGGTTTGTCAATCCGAAAGGCGTGAACAATAGCATCACTCACCAGCTAGGAGTTGCGCGACATCAGGCATAATGAAGCATGTCATACAAATTAAGACACGGCCAACACTTACCCATATGTATGGAAATGCAAACAGACATTCCCCAACTATTCTCTCTGTACCTTCGACCTTGAACCCAGCACCAGAAAGGACGCTGCAATATTTGAGATCGTCGCTCGCTTCGCCATTTTAACTGGCGCACTAACCGGTTCAAAGTCATTTTGACACTCAATTGTAAATTACCCTTCTGCACGGCTAAAAGCATCAATGCGACGGTATCCTCATTCAACGCTGCAGCTGTCTTCTCAATAAGATCATCACAGCGCCTATTTTGCCTGTGCATTTCTGCAGAAGGACATCAGAATGTAACCCTGACATTTGACCCCGAACCCACGTTCTAATCGCACAAATCCAACACCATCACCAAGGGGATGCAGGTAGTGCTCTTGAAATATTTTCTCCGCCACTTCAGATACCTTGTCATCTGGGTTTCCGTAGTCCTCCACATCGATTTCGACATTTCGCCGGAACTGGTCGTATTTTGTGAATACAGCAATGACAGGGACTTGATATCGCCATGTTAAGCACAGTCACGAATATTCGTAATGACGCACCATTCTCATCTGGGCATATGTCCTTTAAAAATCTCAGATCGAGCCCTGGTCGTTGGTTGTCCATTGGGATGCAGTACCTCAAAAAGAATGTCCGTCAGTTGTCGTAATCGTGAACACTCAAGCGTCCAAACCAGATTGCATGCAATTTGTCTCGCAGTCGCTTTTCTCGACACTTCCGTCGAATAAAATCCTGTAAAATACCGAGCTCCTCTTTGCTAGCCGATTCTATACCGCGTGAATCATGAAAAATGTATCCCCAATGATTGGAGAACATAAGCTCGTCGTCGATTGTATGCTCGCCTCGCTGTCTCCATGTTTAGAGCAATGGAAGAAAAGTGCTATTGTCACTAACATCCATGGACGGGTCAAGTTTAAACTAGTCGGCATTGAGATCAAACTCACAGACGAAAAGGTTGGACCACGTACCTCTTCACCTCCCCGGTAAACAACGGGGCTCTCCGTTGTTTCACATACCCGTTTTAGGATGGTCGTTTTGCCAGCATTGGCCCGTCCTATAATAAGGACTCGGAACTGGATCTTTGGAATTCGACGAGGTGGTTGTTGCGACATTGGAGCGACGAAGCAAGAGTCGATGATCGATTTGAGCCCGTCTTCGATCGATGGTTCACACGGTCACCTTCCTTATTTGACCATTCTACAACCGAGACCATGTTTAAGAGTCGACGACGGTCTGTCCGCCCAACATCATCACCACCATCGTGGTCATAAGTAGCTTCTCATCGAACGATGGAACCACATTCCCTCCACGCTACAGTCCTCGCACGTACACACCCACGCAAGCAATGCAGACGAGGCAGGTCAGTACCTTACAGCCTACAAACTGTTCGAGCACCGCCTGCCCACGCAGATCCACGAGCACGTGGACCCACGGCGTTCACCAGCCCCCCACGCATGGACGGGATGGTCGTCGGGAGGTCCTCTGTCCGTCATTTAGCGTGCGTCTACTTGCCCACCTTCCGCCCATTTCTTCTTCCCACAGGACAGAGCTTAGCGAAGATCGCACCGGCCAATACGACGCAACTCGCGGGCCTCCCGGATACGGCCTGAAAAAGGTCACCGGGCTGAAGGACGCGTCCGAGCGGCTCTTTCCGCACCCGCACGGCGGGTGACGTGCTCCCAACCCCCGCGCATCTGTGTCTGCGTCTACTTCTGCTACCGCCCCAACCTCTGCATCCGCTGTACCCGCGTGGCCTAGCAGCAGCAGGGGAAGTGGCAGACGGATGGAGATTGGCGTGGACGCTGTCACTCCTCCCGCTGCTTGGTGTGATTGCGTTCTTGTTGCGACAGCGGCGGCGACAACCCGGGCTCTCCGAGCGGAGTGATTCCGGTGGGTCTGCGTTACTGTATTGTGGTGTCACACCCATTGACCTCTTGCGGGCACCGGAAGCGCCTCTGCGTGCGTACCACACTGCTACCCCCAGCTTTGTTCATTAGCATTGAAACCACCACGGCACATCCGTCTCTTTGCCAAGCCTGGATACGACATCGCTTTGATCGCGAGAGGTTCGCAGCTGAGCTAGCGACTGCGGAAACGGACTTCATCTCCCATCACACTGCAAATCTCGTTCTCATTTACGTCACCCCAGGCAGCGGCGTTCCTATGAAGTGCAACCTGTTTTCAACACGGTGCATGTACGCTGGCCGCACGCCGACATCCGCATCGCGCTCTTTTTTCCGTGAACCGCCCTCTGGAAACCGTTCCTGCAAGCTATCTAAGACGAAATCGATCATGTTGCGGACGCACACATCAAAACCGCATTGGCGTCGTCTCGCCAAGCGATCATTGCATTCCAGGGCCGGGCCCTCGACGAGCGTGTCGTGTTGTTAGCAAGGCTTCAGTGCCCTGCTACCATGCCAAACTCAACCAGCTGACCGCCTCGACATTTAAACACTGGAGTAAGGAGGAAAAGGGTCGGACAGTGCTCGAATAAAAAAAACACGATGATCGATGTGATACAAGGATTCACTTCCTCGGTTATGAACCTCACTTACTCCCCCCTCCTCTTCTGTCACAACTTCTTGCGGGGCTGATTCAATAGGATGCATGGTTTAGCGTTAGAATGGCGAAGGTGGTGGTAGTACAGAGAGAATATTGCAATGCCATGCGCAGCATTGAGTATATCTGAACAATGTTCGTTGGGAAGGCCTGGTGACAGAAGCGGAGAAGCATGCGGCACGGATGGTGGTAGAGCAGCTCAGCGGAAAAGACAATTTGGTGCATGTATTCTATCAAGTGCGAGCACCGTGACGTGATAAAGTTGATACCGGAGCCCTCGATATCCGTACCTTGACCTCATGGGAAGGTAGACACTGAGGTCTTGAGCCCGAAGTTGGATGGGTTGGATGGTGAGGACATGGTCGGGAATACAGCGACGCAGGAGACGGAGCTGTGCATGGTAAATCAGATCAGTCGATGTGAGCTAGACGCTCGGAAAACTAGAGGGACAGGGTTATCTCTCGATCCTTTTATCGTCTTGGAGTCACAGAGGCTGCGCCGGGAGACGTGGACCCGGAAAGGTTACAGGCACTCTTGAATCCTTCAGACGCGTGATTGCGCGAGGCGGCGTTGTTCCTGCGCGCAGCTACTTTCTGTCTTTGCAGCGTCGTGCCAGAAAAGGAAGTACATAAGTTGTTTTCGAACGCATCCAACATGTACCTAGTACACAATACCATGCGGTCTTTTTCTCAGACAGAACCCGCTACGATAGCGACGTACTCGTGTACTTTAAAAAAAAAAATTATCGCAAAGTTGGGAAAATGGCTCCCTGCCGGTTCATCCTGCGTCAAGCGGCGCGTCAGGCCCGCGTCAGGGTTTGCGCTGTGCATTGGGTCACTGACGTGGTCTCAGCCTTTTGTCTGCAAAAACGTCAATGAAAGTGTTTGAATGAGCACGTTACTAAACTCCTGGGGTCACTAGGTGTGGACATCATCGGCGCTTGTTTCTGAAGTCGGGGAATGTGGCAAAAGTGGAGGCGTAGTGTACAGTTCAGAGGTAAAGTTATGGGAATGATACAATAGAACCCCAGTATCAAATACAATCCTTAGGTGGCCGTAGTTAAATGGTTGTCTGACGTCAATATGTCAGTGTATGCTCGTCTTCTAACCACCAACTGCTCACCTCGTATATTCGACTACCTGCAGCGCTAAATCACAGGTAACGGGCCTTGGGGCATCCGGAATAATATCCTGGCCTCGGTGAGGCCAAGGTACTATTTCAGACACCTGAGCGAACCCCCACACGGTATATGACCACGCGCGAGACATTGAGGCGTAGGCTGCAATTATACAAGCTAAAGGAGGGGAGGGGAGGGGGCTGAGACCCCTCAAATCCCAGCGATTGCGGTCGAAGAAATTGTGGGCGCGGACGCCATACGTCCCCGTTTCTGAAAGTCGATGTGCAGTTAGAGGACGTGCAAACGAGTTGTACAAGATACACGCAGCTGTGCCGCATGAGCACCTTGATAGAAAAAGGAAGGTCAGTTGAGATAATGAACACTTATAATATTGCCCGGGGCTACAGAGAGCAGAAAGGGCAATAGTATAAGGGCTGCGTATGGGCGATAGCTAAAGCAGACCTGATAGTGTACATGAGGGATCGACTTGACCGAAAATCAGAAAGGCGGACCAAGGCTACAAATAGTAATTTACCGGCCCTGCCTGACGACGAGTGCATCGTGCATCAAATGTGCGACGACAACAGGGTTCGCTGTCCTAGATTCGCACTGCATTTTGATCTGCAGACACACTTAGCAGATGCACTAAGGCATAAGTACTTTTTCTTTCTTTCCTACCAATATCATGAGTGCTCGACCCCCCCACACAATTAACCCCTCTGCTAAATTGACTGCCGCAGACAACACACCAGAGCCGGAGCCCAGCTCATATCGCCGCCCAGTTGCTTCTGTTCGATCAGCCACCTTGTCGGCCACTCCACCTGACCCCGCGGCGCCAGAGCCGGGGCCATCCAAATTGGCAGCTCGAACTCCACCCAAGCGATCTCGAACTTTTCATGATACGGTCAATGCGTCACCCTCTGCACAGACCCCCAATGATGATCATGATGGCACTCCCAACTCGAAGAAAGCGAAGACAAATGGACTCCATCCTGATCCAGATATCTCAGGGATGCATTCTTCTGATGTCGAAACTATGGGCATCGACGGCGAATCTCTCAACAAGACAGACCCAACCGCCGATATCAAGACATTCTTCAGGGCTCTCCCTCAAGTTCCGGGCCAAGCAAAGAAGCGTATGAGCTGTATTCTGTGCGCGTGAGTACCCTCCCCTTTTGTTCACCCAAGGTTCCTTGTCGCTTGGATCCGGGTGGAAACGGAGATATTGGTCCGGTCAATACCCGCCGTGGGATTATCTCGGATCGGGGTGGCCCGTTGAGACGCACAGCAGTCCCACAGCCCGGCAGGCGTGTGCTGCGGGGAAGTGTTCTGGTCGTCACGAACCTGCACGAGTTCATCAGCTTGCGCGAGACTGTTTGCATGTCCCCCGAGCGCGTCGCCGTCGTCGCCGCTGCGTGCGCGGCGCTTGTCCTCCGTGTTCGCATACTTCTCCTGCACCATAACTATCTGTAGCACCGGCTCATCCGCGAGGATACCCCTCATGACCCCGTACCCATCACTTTCGCCCTTGTGGTGGTCCAGTTCGTGACTTATCTGTGCCCATAGAAAAGGTCTTGGCTGTGTCAAGCAAGACAAAATTTTGAGCTACGAGCACTCAACCCTTCGTCGGCACGCCGCGTCCTTGCATCTTGTAAGTCTGATTATTCGGATCTCTGATTTATCGTGTCTTAACTGTGAATTTCTCCCTAGCGGCGCTACAAAAGGTGGTGTAAAGAAAATAAGTTCGAGTCAATGTTACCCGACGACACGAGGCGACGCAGGGAAGCCGCCCTCGATAAGGGTGCAAAAATACTCCAGTCTACTATCACCCACCATTTCCAGCCCGAGAACGCAGCCGAGAAGCCGATCGCATACAGCGACAAAGTGTTCGCGTGTGCCGCAATTGAGTGGCTTATTGAAGCAAATATCGTAAGGATTTCTTTACATCGCTCACCCAACACTGGGCTGAATCGTTGGCACCATTCCAGTCGCCTCAAGTATTAGATAGTCCATCCTTCAAGAGGATGGTCGACCTCGCCTCCCGTGCAAACCACGGGGTCAAGCTGCCTTCGCCAAGGCAAACACGTGGACGCGTTATCAAAATTTTCAAGCAACAGATGTGTCTCTTGAAGGAACGGCTTAATGTGAGTTCACTGTTCCGGTCCCCTACATTCCTTGCGCTAATGCTCACTTGTTAGAGCCCTGCCGTCAGCGGCGACATAAGCTTGACATGTGATGCGTGGCAGGGTGATACTACTGATGGCTATTTTGCAGTCACTGGTCACTGGATCGAAGAGCGTGCTGTCGGGGAGTGGACAGAGGAGCACGCGTTGTTTGGTTTCACCCAACTTGACACAGTACATAATGGCACGAGGCTCGGACAAATGCTTTACAAGGTCTGTAACCGCCTTGGTGTTGTGCACAATGGTAAGCGTTAGTACATCCTGATAGGTATCCGCTGACTTGCTAACTGTTCACAGGTTGGGCACATTACATGCGACAACGCGAAGAACAGCATGGAAATGATACAAGAGTTCGCTCGGTGTTACGACCTCAAGACTGGATCAACGTTTGACTTTAAGCGCCGTTATATCGGGTATGTCTTGAATTCCTCATAGTCCTTTAACATTCATACTAAAATCATTTATCTGTACAGATGTTTGGCGCATACTATCAACTCGGCCACCCAAGTGGTCATATCCACACGCAGCAAATCAAAGTACTATTCTGGAGATCCTGAAGACGACCATCTCCCTGAGGACCCAGGAGCTACTGAGCGCGACGAGATCGGCATCATTCGAGCCATCTCTGTTAAGGTATGTCCCCTCTTTTTAGACCACCCTTTGTTCCTGACATGCGGGTCAGGCGCGCTCCTCTACAGAACAAAAAGATCTTTTCAAGACTGTTCAAGAGCGTAGCAGTGCACTCCCCTGTCAGCTGCTGCTAGACACCGAAGTCCGTTGGAGTTCGACATTTGTAATGCTCACTCGTGCTGAGTCTCGGC
>JAKELL010000518.1:0-28184 GCA_021524915.1 Lactarius akahatsu | reverse complement strand
CAAGACGTTGCTCAAAGCTTTTACTGTCTGTACTGTACCAGGAGTTTCTAAGGCCTGGGTGACGTCCAGAGCCTTGTTAAGGGACTTATAATGTCCTGGTACGTGCTTCTTCGCAGGAGGAGCGAGGAGATGCGCTGCTCGAGCCCAGAAGGTGAGATATGCGCAATGGTCGTAGAGGTTGGTGCGTGGGAGCGCGCCGCAATGTCAGCAATGTGTGTATGCCCTTGCGTATGTTGCTTCTTGAACTTCTTGCCGGCGCGTTTACTACGCTGGCGATGGTTCCCTCCCTGCTGCTGGGGCTGCTGCTGCTGCTGCTGATTACCGCGCTTCTTGTTCTGCTGGCCCGAAGAGCCTTGCTGCTGCTGCTGGAAGTCGGGGTCGTTACGCTTGCGCTTGACCGCCGACAACTTGTTGGCCGATTCCTTGTTAGAGGACTGGCCTTTTGTACGCTCGATTTCCCACTGATTGACCGCTGCAGTACGGATGTCGGTCAAAGTAAGCTTCTTTGCCGTAGTGCCCGACATGAGGATAGGGACAAGGGATGACTCCCATTTGGCAGGTAGCTTCGAAAGAAGCATCATGGCCTGAAGGCCGTCGGGTACTTTGGCGGAGTTGGCAGAAAGGTGGTCGTAAATCGTTGCAAGCTCATCGATCTGGGGGCCAGGATGCTTGGCGTAGTCCAGACGGAACGTCATGGCACGCTTGAAGTCCTGGTAGACGTTAGCAGCACTAACGCCCCCATACTGGGACTTGAGATGATCCCAAACCAAGCGAGAAGTCGCATATTTTTCGACCTGGCGTTGAATAGCCGGCGAAAGGCGCAGCACAATCGAGCCAAGGGCACGATCATCAGTAGCCCAAGCGTTGTACGCTTCAAGCTCCTTTTCAGTGGGCTTGTCTTCATCTACAGCGCTGGGGGCACCACGCCTCCCAGACACTACATCCCACAGCGCAGAAGACTTCAAGAAAGCCTCCATTTGCTTAGCCCAAATTTGATAGTTGTTGCCGTCAAGGACGGGGACAAGAGTAGTAAGAGTCGACATGTTTGATAATAGGTTTCTGAATAGAGAGTAGTCAGCACCGTATGCGACTAATAACAGAAAAATAAACCGGCATAGTCTCCCCTTATAAGGAGACTAATGTCTGCCATTAAAGGCGACATACTGTCATAGTCTCCCCATAGTGGAGAGACTAATGTCTGCCAATGAAGGCGACAACCCCACTGCAGGTACTAAAGGTAACCCGCCGTCGTTGCAGCCAATGAAGGCGCAAAGCGACTTATGGCAGGGCCCATAACCTGTTGCGCAGCAATGCACGCAGTGTACAGGTAGACCCTTACCTGAATAGAGAGCTTAGACGAGGCTTAGAGTGAAGCAGAGGAAGCTCAGAGTGGGGTGGAGAGAGATGTGTATGGTACTCGCTCCTATAGTAGGATTTATATACTCTATGGTCCACCCATGTCCGTTTGGGGAAAAGTGATGAGTAGAGGCGTCCACAATATCGCGTTTTCAGTGTCGCCTAATGTCTAATCACCGGTGGACTCGGAATAATCCCTTAAGGGGATTCTGTACGTATACCGTATGACTAAATACTCCAAATTACGTGTATAGCATAACTAATCGTACTGTCATTCCTACGTAATGAGCCTTATAGTAAGTATTACGGCTCAACAGGGTTTACTGTATGTGGGCTCTACTCCTCCGGCCTAAGGCAATAAGTTAGCTACTAGTATGTGCTGCAGGCGCTTGAAGTTGAGCGACCCAAGACCTGTCACCTACGGAGCCCAGCATCAGCGAACACAGAAAACGATCAAAGACAAGTCTGGTAGGACCCACCGGATCCCATCCCTCGATGGCGGAGAATCCATCAGTATTGCAACCCGGATTCGAGCCAGATGTGATGTCGGTCAGGCCCGCGCGGGCGATACCGTGTAGAGCCAAGGGTTGAGAAAGCCGAGCGGATGCCTGCCTTGCGAAATCTGGTAATCATTGAGCAGCGAGATAATCCCCGCCACGATCTACATTGGCGGTCAACTAGGTGCCTCCGGATGGAACACACAGAGAAAAGAAACAGACGGGCGCTGCAAGCTTGTGCCCTCCACGACTTCGTATTCGTTGCGGAAGATGATTCCGATATCGAATGCCTGCGCGGCAATGTCGGGGAAGCTCGGCCCGAGGCGCTGAACAAATTTAAGTAAGAACTCATTGATCGGGTCACGGCAACGATCGCACTTGTAGAGGCCGTGATACTGGTCGCCAGAATTCTCGAAGAAGGTGGTCACGGCCTCATCCTGGTAGCTGGGCGCTTGAAGTAGTCCGAGAAGCCGCCGCCGCTGAGATCTGCTGCAATCTCCGGCTCGTAACGCGTCGTTCCGCCGACGGCGGTGACCCAGGGACCTGCGAAAGCGTGGCGGTGTGGTGAACGAGCTGCGCTGGTGTACTTTCAAGCAGAGAAAAACGTGACACGTACAACTTGCGGGGAAGGTGGGCTTGAACCGGACATTGCCATCGGTCATGCAGTCCCCTTCGCCAACACCATCGTTGCCGGACGAGAAGAGGACGCTGATACCGCGCGCCGCGAGTTGCATGAATAGGTCACACACGGCCCTCGCATAATCTAGTGAAAGCTCTGTCTCGTAGTTGGCGTACGACGTGCTGATCGTCTGTGGGATCTGGTCGAGGCCGAGCATGTAGTTGAGCCAGGAGAGGTACTGCTCATCCTCGCCCTCTGTCCCATCGCCGCCAACGCTGTAATAGGTAATTGGGGTCGGGTACGCTATGCCTGAAGCGTACTGGACGTTCATGTTCGCCTCGAGACCGGGGTTGGTCGGGTCGTATTCACCGTTGTCGACCTCTACGACGGTGTAGGTCGCCCTGGTCTCAGGGCTGTGGAAACGGTTCATGAACGTCGTCAGGTCTACCGGGTTCGGGTACTCCTTGACATATCCTGCAATCCCGAACACGTTCCGGTCCGTCGCCGCGGGCACGTAGGTAATCGAATTGTACAGCCAGCGCAGGAACGGCGGTGTGACATCGTCCTCCGAGTCAGCGCGGCCCAACAGCGTCGTCACGAAATCGCCTGATGTTGCCTTCACCTGCTCCGCTGCTGCCCTGCCGGAGCGCTTTCTCGGTGTCTGCCACGACATGCGCGGGGAGGCGAAGAACGTCGTTGGCGCCACGGTCTGAACATGCCCGTGGAGCGCCGGTGGGAGCGAATAGCCGACCGTACGGATAATGATCTCTTTCGTCTCGGTATGTCGGTAGAGTTGATACGACGCGCCAAGGAGATCGTTAGCTTTGGACACGGACACGCCCGTGAGCGTCAGCCAGTTGCCGCCGTGTGTCAGTGAGGCGGACGAGGGCACGCCGTGGTATTTAAGCCAGGATTTAACAAGCTCGAGGGTATGTGGGTGCGGCATGACGAGTTCTGCAACCTGTTCCTTTGACAGGTGTAAGCCATATCTGTAAGGGAGTAGTAGCACGCGTGAGTAAGTGCGTGCGTGGAGGAGTGGTGGAGAGGACGTGCTTTGAGTGTCCAGGAGAGCTGACCTCGTAGAGCGCTGTAACCAAGGCTTTCTCGCGGCGGGGTTTGAGCGCTAAGTGGAGGTTGATGGTGGTACCAGCAGACGGGATGCCCAGGCCCTCCCAGTTCTCCGGGACGGCATCCCAAGCATGCCTCACTCTCATGTTGTCCCAACGTGGTGCGGGGAGCGTCGCAAAGCAGAGAACAACTGCGGCGAGCGCGAAGAACGCAGAGAGCAGCTGGTAGCGCATGGTTTTAGGGGAGCACTGAATGGTGTCTACTTAGAAGGTAAAATGTTCAGGGGGCCCTCAGGCCTCAAGGCTAAGAGTGAGTTTACATTGCACCCACACGGAAACAGACTCGAAGGAGATCAGAACGGAGGTGGGAGCATAATCCGCGGATCCTGTTACTGAACTGTCGAGAACAGGATCAACCAAAAAGATCACTGAGTATGTTCTGGCAGAAGTGACTTCTGCCATTGGGAAGCTCATTGTTATGCTCGGGAACTCTGAGGCTCTGGGGGGGACGTTAGATGGAACATTGTTCAGGTTGAAAATAAACTACGAGGTAACCTCGAGTACGAGGACAGGTCAAGATGATAGTATATATAATGCTAGTTGTTAGTCAGTATAGCCTCGGACGCAAAATCATCAAAGGCCTCTTTACTCCATAAGCTCCATAATATAGAGGCAGCCCAGGGTTTGCTGATGCAGTCTCAAATGGGCTAGGTGTTCAAAGTGATTAGTGGTCATCAAATGACTGTCTTGACCACCTCCCCATATTACAGGTGTGAGTCCTGCACAAATTCTATTCATCAACTACTCTCGGATATGCTATAGTACACAACGGCGTGTGTCTGGTGCTATCTCTCTGATCAGTTGCTTCGTTGGGTTTATAGCACGTAGGCTCTATACTCCTCAGGCCTAAGGTAATAAGTGCTGCAGGTGCTCGAAGTCCGGCGACCCAAGACCTGTCACCTACAAAGCCCGGCATCAGCCAACACAGAAAATGAACAAACACAAGTCTGGTAGGACACACGGGATCCCATCCAACGACGGCGGGGAATCCATCAGTATTGCAACCCGGATTCGAGCCAGACGTGATGTCGTTCCAGCCTGCGCGGGCGATACCGTAGAGCCAAGGGTTGAGAAAGCCGAGCGGATGCCTGCCTTGCGAAATCCGGTAATCATTAAGCAGCGAGATAATCCCCGCCACGATCTGCACATTGGCGGTCAACTAGGTGCCTCGGGATGGAAGACACAGAGAAGAGAAACAGACGGGCGTTGCACAGCTTGTGCCTTCCACGACTTTGTATTTGCCGCGGAAGATCACTCCGATACGGTATGCCTGCGCGGCAATGTCGGGAAGGCCACGGCCCGAGGCGCTGAACAAATTAAAGAAAAAATAGATCGAGTCACGGCAGCGAACGCACTTGTAGAGGCCCTGATACATGTTGCCAATGTTCTCGAAGAAGGTGGTCACGGCCTCATCCTGGTAGTCTGGGCGCTTGAAGTAGTCCGAGAAGCCGCCGCCACTGAGGTCCGCCGCAATCTCCGGCTCGTAACGCGTCGTTCCGCCGACGGCGGTGACCCAGGGACCTGCGAAAGTGTGGCGGTGTGGTAAACAAGCTGCGCTTGTGTACTACTTTCAAGCAGAAAAAACGTGACACGTACAACTTGCGGGGAAGGTGGGCATGAACCGGACATTGCCATTGGTCATGCAGTCCCCTGCGCCAACACCATCGTTGCCGGACGCAAAGAGGACGCTAACACCGCGCGCGCCGAGTTGCATGAATAGGTCGCACAAGCTCCTCGCATGATCCAACGGCCAGTTCGTCTCCTTGTTGGCGTACGACGTGCTGATCGTCTGTGGGATCTCGTCGAGGTCGAGCATGTAGTTGAGCCAGGAGAGGTACGGGTCATCCTCGCCATCTGGCTCATTGCCAACGCTGTAGTAGGTAATTGGGGTCGGGTACGCCATGCCGGAAGCATACTGGATGTTCATGTTCGCCTCGACGCCGGGGTTCATCGGGTCATATCCACCGTTGTTGACCTGTACGACGGTGTAGGTCGCCTCGGTCTCAGGGCCGTGGAAATGGTCCATGAATGTCGTCAGGTCAACCCGGTTCGGGTACTCCCCAACATATCCTGCAATCCCGAGCACGTTTCGGTCCGTCGCCGCGGGCACGTAGGGGAACGATTTGTACAGCCAGTGCAGAGTCGACGGTAACACATCGTCATCGTCATCGTCACCATCAGCACGGCGCGACAAAGCCGTCACGAGATCGCCTGATGCTGCCTTCACCTGCCCGGCTGCTGCCCCGCTGGAGCGCATTCTCGGTGTCTGCAACGACATGCGCGGGGAGGCGAAGTACGTCGTTGGCGCCACGGTCTGCACATGCGCGTGCAACACCGCCGGGAGCGAAAAGCCGATCGTGCGGACAATGGTCTCGTTCGTCTCGGTGTGCCGGTAGAGTCGATACGATGCACCAAGGAGATCGTTAGCTTTGGACACGGACACGCCCGTGAGCGTCAGCCAGTTGCCGCCGTGTGTCAGTGAGATGGACGAGGGCACGCCGTGGTATTTAAGCCAGGATTTAACAAGCTCGAGGGTATGTGGGTGCGGCATGACGAGCTCTGCAACCTGTTCCTTGGATAGGTGAGCACCATATCTATAACGGAACAGTGAGCACGTGCGTGCGTAGAGGAGTGGTGGAGAGGACGCGCTTCGGATGCCCAGGAGAGCTGACCTCAAAGAGCGCCTCGATCAGGGCATTCGCGCGACGGGGCTTGAGTGCTATGTGGAGGTTGATGACCGAACTGGCGGGAGGGAGGCCCAAGTACTCCCAGTTCTCCGGGACGGCTTTCCAAGCGTGTTTCATTCTCAGGTCGTTCCAACGTGGTGTCGCAAGGCAGCCGAGGATAACGGCGGCGAGGGCGAAGAGGACAGAGAGCAGATGGTAGTGCATGGTGCAGGGGGGCACCGAATGATGCTTTTAGTGGAACACCGAACACCGATTTTAAAGCGCACCTGCGGCCTCAGGGCACCGGGAACAGAACTCGGAAGGCATCAGAGTGGTAGGGGCACAATCCGCGGTTTTTTTTGCTACTTTTTTTTTTTTTGGAAAAGCGCTGTGGCAAAAGATAGTAAAGATAGTAACTAGGTTACCTAGCAGTCCTAACGTTACCAACGCACCAAAGCGATCCTTGGAGAAATACCTTTGCGCACACATCGGATGGGTGGTGTGGAACCAAGTGTGGAACAAGGTGTGGGACTCAAATGCTAACTTGAGGGTCAGAATCTACTACACTAAACAACCACGTTTCGATTTATCCAGTTGACTGGTAGGTCGCAGTGCCTCTTAAGAGCTTTTCCGGGTGTTTCTGACGACATGTATATATTTATTTTTTTTCCTTCGGGTGGTCCCCTAGTAGGTATGATTTGTCGGTTTAGCCTCGGTTTGCCGGACTGTGTCACGGTCCGTTCCAGCTGAATCCCAACATGGGAGGGCAATGCTCTCAAGGTAGGTGTGAAGTGGTGTTCCTCTGGTATGCGTGAGGCGGTGTTTCTCTAGGTATGCGTGAGGGGGTGTCCCTCGTACTAGTAGTATATTTGCCGGGGCCGCCTGGTGTGGAAAAACCGACCATGAGGTGGTTGCGGGGTTCAACCCCCCGCAGTTTTGCTACTAACTTATCCGAGACCTCCTACTGTAAGTTACAGTACGAGCCATTCGACAGTCGCTAGTATGAACAACCCGCATACAGTACTGTACTGTAAATGTTGTAAGAAAATAATTACGAATTTGGGAGAATCCGTCCTTTGGTCAAGACGGACTAGCCAAGTTGGTCATGTCACCAACAGTCTCCACACAATCAGCTGCTAGCGCTTCGTCATCAAGACCAAGCTGTTTGTCCCTACGCCTGACTGGTACAATTTTCTTCCCCGTCTTCGCCCCACCTCTGAGCTCGTACTTTCCCAATATGCGTCTCACATTGCGACATTACTCAACACTGCTTCCTCTCTGCATGCTAGCGCTTCCGAACTGGCAAAGTTCCGGCAGAAGTCATTTATGCCATTGACAACTTTTGACTTTGCAGCTATCGGATCTTCGGATGGCAGAGGGGTCACACAGCGATATGACCTTGCTGATGGGGACTACATGGGGTCGAAAAAGAGCAGCTGGGGCCCCGAAAGGGGTTGCCAATTTTGGCTGCCCGGAGTGCGTGTGCCACGCAGTGCCAATGCCGTGCTGGCTGGCTGGCTATGAAAGCCGAGCAGGAAGCCTCCCTCCTCCCCACTCACGCTCACTCCAATTGCAACCAGTCCACCGGGGGTCGCGCCGTGCCGTGCCATGCTGGCCAACTCCCCTGGTAGGTCGTAAGATTGGTAGGCTCCCTAAATGGTCTCGGAAGGCGCAGCGGTCGGGGTAGCGGTAGCCCCCTGACGAGAACTTTCGCAGGTTCGAAACTGCTACTGACTGCATGGTTTTGTCCGCCTCTAGGCATACTGTACTGACCCTTATCCTCGGAGACGGGTGGCAGACGGATGTACCATGTTGGTCTGACAGCCCGAGCGCCCCTCTGCACAAAGTCATTGCCCTTTTCCCTAGCAGGCAGAGGCGGCGCGAATTGTTATGCTGGGGAACTCTGAGGCGAGGGGGGGGGGTGGGGGAGGTTGGATGGACCTTGAACACTGTTCGAGTTGCAAATAAACTACGAAATACTAGTAACCTCGAGTACAAGGACAAGTCAAGATGATAAAATTAGTTGTTATAGCCTCGGACGCAAAATCGTCAAAAGCCTCTGTGCACTATAAGCTCCATAATTGTTAGTCCGCAAAGGCGCTTCTGTACAGTCACATTTCCGCGTACCTCATAGTAGCAGTGGAGAAACTGAGGGATTCGAACATTTGCATGCCAATACGTATCTACTGAAGAACAGTAAGTTAATAGGTGTTGCATTCATACGTGACCCGATCGCGCTCTAACACTACAGACCAGCCACATTTTCTATTCATCAACTACTCTCCGATATGCCATAATACACAATGGTGTGTGTCTGGCGCTGTCTCTCTGATCAGTTACTTCATTGCGTTTATAGCATGTAGGCTCTTCTCCTCAGGCCTAAGGTAATAAGTTTGCTATGTGCTGTAGGTGCTCGAAGTCCGGCGACCCAAGACCTATCACCTACAAAGCCCAGCGTCAGCCAACACAGAAAGCGAACAAACACAAGTCTGGTAGAACACACGGGATCCCATCCAACGACGGCGGGGAATCCATCAGTATTGCAACCCGGATTCGAGCCAGATGTGATGTCGTTCAGGCCCGCGCGGGCGATGCCGTAGAGCCAAGGGTTGAGGAAGCCTAGCGGACGCCTGCCTTGCGAAATCCGGTAATCATTGAGCAGCGAGATAATCCCCGCCACAATCTGTACATTGGCGGTCAACTAGGTGCTTCCTGATGGAAGACACAGAGAAGAGAGACGAACAGGCGCTGCACAGCTTGTGCCATCCAGGACTTCATATTCGTTGCGGAAGATGATCCCAATACGGTATGCCTGCGCGGCAATGTCGGGAAAGCCTCGGCTCGAGTCGCTGAACAAATTTAAGTAAGAAATTTTTGATCGGGTCACGGCAACGAACGCACTTGTAGAGGCCCTGATACATGTTGCCAATGGTCTCGAAGAAGGTGGTCACGGCCTCATCCTGGTAGTCTGGGCGCTTGAAGTAGTCCGAGAAGCCGCCGCCGCTGAGGTCGGATGCTATCTCCGGCTTGTAACGCATCGTTCCACCGACGGTGGTGACCCAGGGACCTGCGAAAGCGAGGCTGTGTGGTGAACGAGCTGCGCTTGTGTACTGCTTTCAAGCAGAGAATACCGTCACACGTACAACTTGCGGGGAACGTGGGCCTGAATCGGACGTTGCCATCGGTCACGCAGTCCCCTTCGCCAACACCATCGTCGCCGGACGCAAAGAGGACGCTAACACCGCGCGCGCCGAGTTGCATGAATAGGTCGCACAAGCTCCTCGCATAATCCAGTGGAAAGTCCGTCTCGTAGTTGGCGTACGACGTGCTGATCGTCTGTGGGATCTCGTCGAGGTTGAGCATGTAGTCGACCCAGGCGAGGTACTGGTCATCCTCGCCATCTGTCCCATCGCCAACGCTGTAGTAGACAATTGGGGTCGGGTACGCCATGCCGGAAGCGTACTGAACGTTAAGGTTCGCCTCGGTGCCGGGGTTGTTTGGGTCGTATCCACCTTGGTCGACCTGTACGACGGTGTAGGTCGCCCCGGTCCCAGGGCTGTGGAAACGGTCCATGAACGTCGTCAGGTCTACTGGGTTCGGGTACTCCTCAGCATATCCTGCAATCCCGAGCACGTTCCGATCCGTCGCCGCGGGCACGTAGGTGACCGAATTGTATAGCCAGCGCAGGAAAGGCGGTGTGGCATCGTGGTCAGCGCGGCCCAACAGCGCCGTCACGAAATCGCCTGATGTTGCATTCACCTGCTCCGCTGCTGCCCCACCAGGACGCTTTCTCGGTGTCTGCCACGACATACGCGGGGAGGCGAAGTACGTCGTTGGCGCCACGGTCTGAACATGCTTGTGGAGCGCAGCTGGGAGCGAATAGCCGATCGTGCGGACAATGGTCTCGTTCGTCTCGGCATGCCGGTAGAGTTGATATGACGCGCCAAGGAGATCGTTAGCTTTGGACACGGACACGCCCGTGAGTGTCAGCCAGTTGCCGCCATGTGACACCGAGATAGACGAAGGGAGCACGCCATGGAAAATAAGCCAGGATTTGACGAGCTCGAGGGAGTGGGGGTGCGGCATGACGTGCTCTGCAACCTGCTCCTTTGACAGGTGTAAGCCATATCTGTAAGGGAGTGGCGGCACGCGTGAGTAAGTGCGTGCGTAGAGGAGTGGTGAAGAGGACGTGCTTTGAGTGCCCAGGAGAGCTGACCTCGTAGAGCGCCGTGACCAAGGCTTTCTCGCGGTGGGGTTTGAGCGCCAAATGAAGGTTGATGGTGGTACCAGCAGACGGGATGCCCAGGCTCTTCCAGTTCTCCGGGACGGTTTTCCAAGCGTGTTTCACTCTCAGGTCGTCCCAACGTGGCGTTGCAAGGCAGCCGAGGATAACGGCTGCGAGGATGAAGAGGGCAGAGAGTAGATGGTAGTGCATGGTGCAGGACCGAACTGTGGTTACAATAGAACACTGATTTTATAGGGCACCTACGGTCGGAAGGCATCAGAGTGGGTAGGAGCACAATCCGCGGTTTTTGTTATTGAGTTGTCGAAGTCGAGGATCAACAGACCTATGAGTGAGGGTGAAAATCGGCCCGTTCAGAAGGACTAGGAATGTCACCAACAGTCTCCAAAAAATCAACTGCTTCGTCGTCAAAGACCAAGATCAAGCTGCTCGTCCCTCCGACGCCTGACTGGTACAATTTTCTTCCCCGTCTTCGCCCCACCTCTGAGCCCGTACTCTCCCAATCTACGTCTCATATTGCGACATTGCTCGACAATGCTTCCTCTCTGCATGCTTCCGAACTGGCAAACTTCTCCACTTTGCCGAACGCTTCGAGCGGCTCCTCGTCAGATCAATCATTCCTGCGCAATGTCCTCACAGGCGGTACCCTCAGTGATCGGCTTAGTGCCCTCACACTCATGGCTCAAGGGGCGCCTTTACATAACATCAGAGCGCTAGAAGCATTGAAAAATCTGGCAGAGAAAGGGCGAGGTGGTGTGAGTGTTTCTCGGGATGGGGAGAAGGGTAGGGGCAAGGCGGCAGGGAGGGAGGAGAGGCTCAAAGCTGCAAGGGCGATCATGGACTGGTGGATTGGAGGTGGTGCTCCGAATCGAAAACTCAAGTGCGTTTCCTTTCATTCCTCATCCACTCTACACGTACACATGTTGAACGGTACTTACTTGATGATCTAGGTATTTCCGCGACCAGCCACTCCTGCACCCAGACGTAACAGATCAGCACCTCGTCATCTGGTACTTCGAAGACTGGTTGAAGAAGTTCTTCTTCTCCTACCTTCAAATACTCGAGGTGCTGCTGCGTTTCTCCTTCCCCATCCGCCCCTCATCGCCTCGTCCCACAGACCTTCACTTCGGACCCTCTGCCATATGTCCGCACCCAGTCGCTCACCTTGATCGCCACTCTTCTCCGTTCTAATCCGGAGCAAGAGCAAAATTTACTGCGGTTACTTGTGAACAAGCTTGTGCGTCTTTTTCTGTTTCACAAGTCGTTTGCTGAAATTCGCGAGCTGCCAGGGCGACCCAGAAAGCGCTATATCTGCTCGCACATCATATCATCTCCTTCAAATCCTGCAAGAACATCCCGCCATGAAGGCTGTAATTATCCGCGAGACTACTGCACTTATCATGCGTCCGACGCCGCCACCTTTACCCCCTACTGATTCCTGCGCGAAGCCAACCACCCACATCCGATTCAAGGAAGACCCTAAACCAACACCGAAGCAGGAAAAAAACGTTTGGCGCGCACACGCGCGCTATTACGCCGCTGTCACCTTCAATCAAATCATCCTTTCTACATCCGACGCCGACCGTGCCGCGGCGCGTATGTTGATCGACGTTTACTTCAAGCTCTTCCGCGAAATCGTTGGCGAACGGGACCCTGAACACGTAGACGACCCTACTCCCGCTGCGGAAGAGCTCAAAGATAAGCGAAAGGAGAAGGACAAGAGGCCAAAGCCCAAGAAGAAAGGGACGGGTAAAGAGGTGCGCGGTGCGGCCGGATTCTGTGAGATGCAAGACTCGAACGCGAGGCTTCTCGGAGCGATACTGACGGGCGTGAACCGTGCCGTGCCATACGCGCGATTCGGAGGGACAGATTTAGAGTACGCTTTTTTTTTTTTTCCCGCCAGATCTGTCGGCTTCGAACGAGCTGATCAATCTCGCTAGATTCGACGCCCACATGAGCACGCTGTTTCTTCTTGCGCACACTTCGACGTTCAACATCTCCCTTCAAGCCCTTACCCTGATCCAACAAATTGCGACCTCTTTCCCTAGTAACTCTCCCGTAGTATCACGATATTATCGCGCGCTATACGCGACCTTACTGGACTCGCGTCTGCACACCACACGAAACCAAGCACTTTTCCTGAACTTGTTATTCAAAAGTCTGAAAGGAGACCCGGAGCAAGCTCGGGTGATGGCATTCGTAAAGCGATTCTGTCAAGTTCTTGCAAGCGGATTTGGGGGGTCCGAGTTCGTCGCAGGTGGGCTGTGGCTGCTTGGCGAGGTGTGTTGCCGATGCCCAACCCACACCGGAAGAACAGCTCACGCGAGGACGCCAGCTATTCAGCGCATCCCCTAGTTTGCCCACACTTATTGATAAAGCCCCAGCACCGGTCCTCGAGGGCGAAGGATACGACCCGCATAAACGCGAGCCACTATACGCTCACGCGCAGTCGTCTGCTCTTTGGGAGTTGGTACGTTGCTTCGTTGGCGATATCGCGGTTGATCTAATCGTGCGAGAAGACTCCGCTAGTCCATCACGCGCACCCCACAGTCGCTCTTCTAGCGCGGCAGCTACTCTCTAACGAACCACTCACGAGCAGTCCGGACCTGACCCTCTACACGCTCGCTCACTTCTTAGACCGCTTTGTGTACAAAAACCCAAAGAAGGCCGCGGCTAGGGGCGCAAGTGCCATGCAGCCATCTACGGCAGGGGCCGCAGGCGGGGTGAGGAGGGTGAGGGCGGACGTGCAGGAAACACCACTGAATGTTGAAGGTTGGTGGCGCCGTGGGGAAGGCGGCGTACCCGCGGACCAGGTGCGTCACTTAGTGACAGGGCAGAAGCATCGCGCCATAGTCATGTATCGATTGGTTGCAGGTATTTTTCCAGCGGTATTTCTCACAGAAGCACGCGAAGGAACACGCGAGGGCGGCAAAAGTCGACAAGCGGAAGTCTAAACGTGATGATTCTGATGCGGAATCCGATGGCGACGACGGCCGCGCTAGCGTCGACGAGGGCAGCGATCCAGAGGAAGGCGAGATCTGGAAGGTTGGTACTTCAAAGCTGTTGTAGGGATCCGACTGACGATATATTTAGGCGATGAAGGCGTCATTGCCACTGACAGCTGGTGATGACGAAGATGATGACGACGATGACGATCTTACTGGAGAAGCTGAAGGCCTGACGTCTCCGTCAATTAGCGACGTCGAAGATGGACTCCTCGGCTCAGGACCCGATGAGGACGCCTCGACGGCCTCCGAAGGGAAACACGATGATAATGTCGACAGTGGCCACGTCGATAACGATGACGAGGACGACGAGCCCTCACTCCTAGAAGATTCGGATGACTTATTGGATCTTGCTGCGGCTTCGGTCGATCTCGATCTCATTGAATATGATGTGGCTGACTCCGATGCAGAGGAGTGGACAGGTCTTGGAGGTGGCGCCGACGTCATTGACAACAAACGAAAGCGTAGTAGGGGCGGAAACGATGGTGCACCGGCCCGGAGGAAAAAGCATCGTTCATTACCGACGTTCGCAAGCTATGAGGACTATGCACGCATGATTGAAGACGGACCAGAAGAAAATTTGTAGCAGCTAACTTAATCATATCTGACGTATGACATCGACGCTCTGACGCTCTCTATCCATAACATAACAAAGTTCCAATCTCCACTTTTCATTCTACACCTGCCTCACGCGCTATCTATCTTAGTCGTGCCATTTACGGTAAGCACACGGCCTCAAAACCTCAACCCTTGAAGCTTGAAGCTTCCAGTTTCAATAATGGCATTCGTTTTCGTCCTTGTTTTGTTTCATGGCTGTATCCTGATAGTTGAGACAAGCGTGTGATTCGCAAAGAGATACCTACGACCGGTCTGGAAAATTCAAACAGGTACAAGCTTGGGTACAAGAATGAGTCACGAGAAACCTCCCGCGTTATCGCCCCTTCTGCGGTCCTCACCGCGACAATGCCGCCCCTTCCCCTATGAAGCTGTTCTCCATAGCAGCTGTGAACATGGGGAGGAGGAACGCAGCCATGGCGACGCTGCTCGAAACCAACACCAGAGATGACTTACTCTGTGTGTCAGAACCGTGGTTCGGGAGGATAGGGACGAAGAGAGCGGACGGCAAGCTCTGGGGTAGAGAAACGCTAGGCGGAGCCAACAACTCCAAGTGGCACCTTCTCTACCCCTACTACACAGACGACAAGCGGGCCAAGGTGATGATATACGCCCGCAAGCACGACTGCGAACACCCAGGAAAACCCAACGGGTTGGAGGTGGTAGCGAGAAACGACCTATGCGCTCACCCCTGCATTCTCGTCGCCGATGTCAAGGCAGACAAAGAACGCTGGCGGGTGATCGCCTTTTACAACGACGTAGAGGACCCCACCGCTCTTCGCGCCCTCTACCAACTCACCTTCCTCTGGGACGGCACCCCCACGCTTGTCACCGGAGATTTCAACATCCACAGCCACACCTGGTCACCCCCAGGCTGGGCGCCCTCACTGGAGGCCAGACTACTGGAGGAATGGTGCGGTAACCAAACACTGGAGCTCCTCAACCACCCGGGAACGCCAACGCGAAGAGGCACAGTGTCGCAGAACCAGCGGGATAGCACGCTGGATCTCCACTGGCGGAACTTTGCCGCGGCTTCCAAAGGAGTGTTCCAGAACACGACCATAGACTGGGCAGGGTCGATCGGATCGGACCATGCCCTAGTACGAACCCAGGCAGCCACGCAAGGCAGGTTCCGTGCACCGAACCAAGACACGACCAATGCCTTCGACCTAGACATAGACGCGGAGGACTGGGCGGAGTGGTACCGACTCATGGAACTGCACTCCCCAGTACTACGCGCACCTCCGCGGTCCAGCGTGGAAATCAACACCGTACTTGACCTCATCTACGAGGCATTCAACGAGGCATGTACCGCCACCATGAAGCGCAAAGGCAAAAACAAAGCCTGCACGGCGCGGTGGTGGAATGACGACTGCGTGGCCGCCGCAGAGCTCATCCAAGCAGCAGCCACGGACAAAGAATGGACCCACGCAGCCCGCGAACTCCGACGAACAGTCAAATGGGCCAAGCGAGAGTGGGCTGATCAGTACATCACCTCGGCAAACGTGTGGGAGGTCGCTGCCTGGAGGCATGGCAGGAGCGTCACCTGCATCCCAGCGCTGAAGGACGAACATGGGGACCTGTTGAAGCGCAGAACTAACGAGCAGAGGGTTAATAGCGAAGAGCTAAACAGACAAGTTACTTCAGAGGTAGAAGGAACTCTATTAGTACTACTACACACCTAAACAGACAAGTTCTATAGAACGTCTATGAGTAAAAGGTAGTGGAGAGTAAAGAGGGAACTTACACTTCAGAGGTAGAAGGAACTCTGAAGTGTAGAGATGAAAACAGCAGTCCTTATATACAGGACGCTTAGCTAAGAATGGTCTGTGTGCACAGGTGATCCAAACACAATACAGGTGGTCTGTGCGCCAGAGGGAGAAATGCCATTGGAGGGCAGAGAACAATAGCTGCCTAAAGCAGACAATACCGGTATCTTAACAATGAAGAACAATAAGAGTCTACACGTGACTCTAACAATAAAGATAAACAAAAGCGGTCCGTAAGAGTCCGGTCAAGTCCAAATCAGTCCGTAAGGGACAGATACCGTATTTAGTATATGGGATGACTCAATCATATCCCACGAGACATGTGACTTGAATCAGTCGCGTCTCAACAGGACCTTCAGTTCGATCACCGTCAAATGGCAGGAATCTTAGGTAAGCGATTCTTTGCCGCGGATAGAGGGACCATACCCCTCCAATTACCACACAACCCCCCACGCCGCCCGGTCCGCCCGCATGACCCTCTGAAGGAGGAAGAAACGCAGGCACTCCTCAAGGCTGCAGCCAACAAGTCCGCACCCGGATCATCGGGCATAGGATGGCAACTGCTCAAACAGGCCTGGGGAGACCCTGAGGCGGAAGGGTGGGAGGGCATTGGCCCCACACTGACCCACCTCTACGAGGCGTGTATCCTCCTAGGTCACCACCCAGCCCGCTGGAAGACGGCGGTAGTCGTGGTCATCCCTAAACCGGACCGACCCAACTACACGCTGGCCAAGGCACACCGACCCATCTCCCTCTTGGAATGCATGTCCAAGTTGTTGGAGAAGGTGTTTGCAAAACGCCTCCAGCACACCATTGTCAAGGAGGAACTCATCCCAACCAACCAGTTTGGCAGATGAGCACACTCCTCCTGTCTTGACGCGGGCTTGACTGTTACGGTTCGGATCGATCGGCGCCTCGGGCCGGGAAGTGGACACTGACGCGTCGACTATGACATCGCCGTCAGCGGAATATCGTCATGGACTTGTAGGATCAGTCAGCCGGGTAAGCTCCGGCACATGTGATTGTACGATAACGGATCGGATCTCGGATGACTCGTAGTGACTCATAACTAGGATAGCGGTACTAGGGTTCACGGTACTTACGCTATTGGCTAGTTAATATCCAAGCGGCGCTTCAAAGCCCGCGCGTAACTGTATAAGTAGACTAGTGCGAAGACCAAGAACGACATCTTGGTCTTCTTCCAATACCACCACTTTCTACTCGTCTTTACTAAGAGGCTTTCCCCTCTTAAGTGAGTGTCCGGCATATCCCCTTAGACCAGGGATCCCCGTGACTTATCCTTGACTGCCCCTTCGTGGTTCAGTGGACTTTCCCGCCGACATCGCAGCGTATCAAGTCTTTCTCTATCGCAACGACCGAGTCGCATCCCCCTACCACACCTTCTACATTATCGACAGCGCCACTTGGGCCAACGCCCAGTACATCGACCGTATCCCAGCAGGGGTACCGCAACTCGAGGACCTTCACGCATACTTCGGACGGGACGAAAGCCTTCAACCCCATCCAGCCTTCTACGCAGACACCTTCGCTAACCACAATTATCGACGTGTACGGATCGCCACTAAGCAAGAAGCCTAAGTCAGGCAAGCGTCCGTGGTAGACGTAACATTAAGACCAAGATCCCACCGTGGCCAATCCTACAACCAAAGAACTTTGGGTCCCGTTCAGGCCCTACTACATCGACAGAAGAGGAGATCGCAACGTCCCAAAGAGATACTTGGGATCCGCATTTTGGAAAGACGACGCAGAGACACCAGGCTACGTCACTTATTATTTCGATCGACAGAATAACTTGCAACTCATCCCGGTAGAATTCAACTTCGACAATCACTGCTGGGTAGAAGTTCGTTGGGACGCCGGAAGGGAGAAACTCCAAGCCACTAGACCAGCAAGCTCAATCCTCAACCTAGACATCAAACAATCGGAAGTCGTCACCAGAGACCAGTGGGGAACAATCGACGGAGAAGACGAAGAACCCATTAGGTCCCCAACACCCAAAACACCCGCACCATCGCCATCGATCAAGAGCAACCCAGAAGAAATCGTCATCAGAGACGAACAAGAGGAGGAACAACTAAAACAAATCGCTGAGTTGATTCCCACTGATATGTCGACAACCATCCCAACCATGGCCGCAGCCCGAACAGCCCTACTAGGCAAAGGCACCGAATACCAACCACTCCCCGGAGGACCACCCGACGGAGGAGGAGGAGGAGGAGCACCACCAGGAGGAGACCCAGACGATAATCCGCAAGATGACCGAGGAGGCGTACCAACGTTCATAATGCCCGACACCGACAAGTTCATCGGAAAAGAACCCAAGATTTTCACGGGAAATCGTGACGAAGCAGAAGCTTTCCTCGCCCAATGGAACCGATTCGCAGGAGTCAACGCCGCCAATAAGAGCCTCAAGATTCCCTACATCAAAGCAATGATGTTCCTCACCTATGTCCAGGGACCGCTCGTCGACGAATGGGCGACAGAAACAGCCAAATGGCTCGACGCCCAAGCCAACAGAAACGACCCATGGCTCTGGGCAGGAGTAGAGCTCGCATTCAAAGGACAATTCCGCGACAACCTGGAAAAGGATCGCGCAAGGGTAGAACTCGACAAAGGGTTCAGGATGATGAATGAGGACATTGACAGCTACGTCACTAAATTCGAAAAGCTGGTCCGACAAGCTGACTACCGGTTGGACGAACCACTCGTTCTCGACAAGTTCACCAGAGGCGTTCCTCTCAAGCTATACCAAAACGCCTACCAATTCCACAACCCGCGCAGCTACTCCCAATGGAAAAGCGCGCTCATCGAGCAACAGAAGAGATACCTGCACATAAAAGCCAGAGAATCCGGCTTTGGAAGGCAACCACAAACGGCGCAACGACCTCGCCCAAACCAGCCACTCCGATTCCAACCTCCGCAACGACAAGGAAATCAGCAGGGGTGGCAACAATATCGCAACCACCCAGACGCAATGGACACCACTCCCGGAAGAATTAGGGCAAGAGTCGCGGAAATAGGCGACGTCAACAGAAACCACCCAGAAGATCCAAGAGACTGGACCCCAGGAGGAAGGCCCCCATTCCCGCCAAGAGGCGGATTCATGCAACGCAGGGGAGGAGGACGCGGAGTCCTGAACATAAGGGACGTAACCTGTTACAACTGCAACCAGAAGGGACACTTCTCACGGGATTGCAACCAGCCACGAAGGGCGCGAGGAAGAAGCGCCTACATCGAAGAGGTCCCTACCGCACCGCAGAGCGTAGCAGAAGAACCTCTCATCGACCTAGACGAATCAGTCCAAGGCAACAGGGGCACCGCCAGTTCTCAAGTGGGCGACCTGCTGACCCAAGTTGTGGCACTACCGGAGGAACAGAGAGGAATGTTCATGAGGGAAATGATGGGGAGGCAGGATTTTCCGAGCGCCTGAACCCAACGGCCTGGGTGAGGGCTTTAAATTGTAACTCAACGTTTATCACGCACTATCGATCTATGCACGTCCCAGTTTCGATTCGCACGAGTTACTTCATGGCCGACAAGAAAGCATTGGTGGACTCAGGAGCCACCCACAACTTCATACACCCAGACTTCGTCAGAAGAATGCACCTGGGAACCAAGGAACTACCAAATCTGCGTAACATATGGAACATTGATGGAACGCACAACAAAGGGGGAAAAATCACCCATTACGTTGATCTAAACATACAAACTGATGGGAAACTTAAAACCATCCAGTTCCTGATCACCAACGTAGGAGGGGAAGACATCATCCTCGGCTACCCCTGGTTAGCAATGTTCCAGCCACGGATACAATGGGCTACTGCCACTATGGACACAAAACAGTACCCCATCATCATACGGACCACAAACCCCAACAAACCACCGACCCAAGCAATAGTCCAGGCAGAACTTCGGAGCATTATCACAAAAATGCAGGACGACGAACGAATGCAAGCCTTCGAAGAACTGGAAGAAACCACCCCGGTACACTTGCGAACAATGGCAACCGACTTGGCAATTGCGGCACACGAGACATCAGAAAAGAAGGAACTCCCCGAGGAATACAAGAGACACGCGAAGGTATTCAGCGAGGAGGAATCCCATCGATTCCCACCGTCCAGACCCTGGGATCACGCCATCGACCTCAAACCAAACGCCCCAGACCACATCAACTGCAAAGTCTATCCGCTTAACCAAACGGAGGACAAAGCACTAGAGGAATTCTTGGACGAACAACTGGCAAAAGGATACATCAGACCATCTAAATCACAGTACGCAGCCCCTTTCTTCTTCGTCAAAAAGAAGGACGGAAAGCTACGCCCAGTGCAGGACTACAGGGAACTCAACGCATGGACCATACACAACCAATACCCCCTACCGCTTATACCACAGCTAATTGCGGATCTCAGTGGGGGATGGATATTCTCGAAATTTCGACGTCCGATGGGGGTACACCAACATCAGAATCAAACCCGGTGACGAACACAAAGCGGCATTCAAAACCAAACGGGGATTCTTCGAACCTTTGGTAATGTATTTCGGAATGACAAACGCACCGGCAACTTTCCAAGCTATGATGAACTGGATCTTCGCACCCCTCATCGAACATCACGAAAAGAAAGGGACTATCATTCGGGTATACATGGACGACATCGGAGTAGCCACAGCCACGACAAGGGAAGCACATATGGACGCCATCCACGACATCCTGGATCTACTGGAACAGAACGACCTCTACCTCAAATTGGACAAATGCACATTCCACTCAGACACCCTCGATTACCTGGGGGTAATCATTAAGAAGGGGGTGATTCGCATGGACCCTGTCAAAATCTCCGGAATCCGCGACTGGCCAACCCCCAAAAACGTCAAACAGGTACGATCGTTCTTAGGATTTTGCAACTTCTACCGCGCTTTCATCCGAGGGATTCGCCAATCACGCACGACCACTCAACAAACTCACGCGCAAAGATGCGGAATGGCAATGGGGAACAGAACAACAGGCAGCGTTCGACAAACTCAAGACCCTCGTAACGGAAGAACCGGTGCTCAAACACCCGGAACTAGACAAACCTTTCGAACTAGAAGTCGACGCCTCGGGATACGCCGTAGGAGCGGTACTGCTTCAACGCGACAAAGACAACAAGCGACACCCAATCGCCTACTACTCCAACACCCTCAACGCAGCAGAAAGGAACTACGACATCTACGACCTGGAACTGTTAGCCATCGTCAAAGCACTAAGGAACTGGAGACCATACCTCGCCGGATCACCCCACAAAATCAAAGTATTCTCCGACCACATGAACCTGCAATACTGGAGGTCTCCGCAAAAGATTAGTAGACGGGTAGCGAGGGAAGTGCTAGAACTCTCCGAATACGACATAGAGATTCACCACATCAAGGGTACGGCGAACGGGAGAGCGGACGCCCTATCAAGGAGACCCGACTACGACCAGGGAGAACACGACAACGAGCAAGTCACAGTACTCCCGGACCACATATTCGTCAGAGCTGCGACCATCGACACAACGGACAACCCAACACGCATGAGCACAACAATTCCCGTGGAAGAAATGCAGCCCACATACCCAGTATACACCCAGGACAACGACACTATCACGAAATGGATAGACCCGCACAGACTCAAACGCATCGAAGACACCTGGTACAAAGAGGGGCGAAGGGTAGTCACAGGCGACGCTCACGAACGGAAGCGTATTATACAGGCCCACCACGATACGCTTGCTTACGGACACCCCGGAATCAACCGAACCATCAAACTGATCGAGAGATACTATTGGTGGCCAGGACTTCGGCAAGAAGCACAGGATTACGTTAAAGGATGCGCCGACTGTCAACGAATCAAAGTCAATAACAGACCAACACGCGCACCCCTTACAACCAATATTCCCGAAACCGGAAGCAACCCCGTTCGAGGTCATAGCCCTGGACTTCATCACCAAATTACCCCAATCGAACGGCTGCGACTCCATACTGACGGTGACAGACCACGACTGCTCTAAAGCGGCAGTATTTATCCCGTGCCTGGAGGAAATAAGCGCAGAAGGAACTGCGGCCCTGTACGTGACACATGTTTTTCCCAGATTCGGACTGCCAGCGCGCATCATCAGCGATCGAGACCCCAGATTCGCATCAAAGTTCATCCGCGAACTGTGCCGAATACTCGGCATAGAACAGAACATCTCCACCACATATCACCCCAGAACCGATGGCCAATCAGAACGAACCAACCAATGGCTAGAACAGTACCTAAGGTTCTGGGTCAATGAACGACAAGACGACTGGACGCAATACCTACCAATGGCAGAATTCACGCATAACAATTGGCCCAATGAATCGACCAAGGAATCTCCATTCAACGTCCTCATGGGGTACAACCCACGCGCTGATTGGATCGATCGACCATCCCCTATCCCACAGGTAGCGCTGCGGGCGCAGCAATTCAAAGAGGCTAGAACGCGCGCCCAGGAACTGATGATCAAAGCGCAGCAGGGGTGGATCAAACACAAGGACACCCCAAAATACCAAATCGGGGATCTCGTGTGGCTCGAAGGGCGCCACCTACGTACCAACCAGCCAACTGGCAAAACTCGCGCCCCGAAGACATGGGCCCTTCCAGATCACTCAGGTGATGTCCGCAGTAAACTACCGCCTAGAACTTCCCACGCAGTGGAGCATTCACCCAGTATTTCACACGGACCTCCTTACTCCGTACAAAGAAACTCCCACACACGGACCAAACTATCAGCGCCCACCACCGGATCTAATCGATGGAGAAGAAGAATACGAGGTCGAGAAGATTCTAGACTCCCGGCGATTCGGCAGGACAAAGGAAATTACAATATTTGGTCAAGTGGCGCGGATACCCGGACTCGGACAACCAGTGGGTCTCCAAAGATGACGTATTCGCTGACGAAGCAATTCGGGAATTCAAACGTTCAAACCCCGCCAGAGAAGTACATATAAGCGCAGGGAAATCCCAAGAGACGTCCCCATCTCCTTCACCCACTCTCCCATACACTCATGTCCTCATCCCCAGTCCAAGTACACTATGTCCTCGACGACCTACTCCCAATCTCAGTACAACCTACCCTCATCATTCAGAACGCGCCATCATCACCCCTGTCGCTTCCCCAGTCCATTCACAACGGAGACAGTCGTCCATCTACCCCCGTACCATCCCTCCTTCCTTCACCAACCTCTACAAGAGTTGGTACAAGAGATCCTTCGCCGACACACATGTCAACGTCCGCAGAACCCGATACGGACGAGACTCCGATTCAAGAGGACCGGGACTTCGACCGGTACCTATCAGAGGAACATTGCCCTCTACACCAACACCTCACTTACGGCAACCACCTCACCACCACGCACAACGAAACCCCTCCGCTATGCACCACGGACGGAGAGCCAATACGTATGCCGAAAGCTGCTCGACCCAAGGTCCGCATCTATCGTGCGGAAGAACACAGTCCGATTTCCCGACGCCAAGTGGAGACTCCTCCACCCATCGGGTTCCAATTCAACAGGGGAGTACATTATATCCCTTTCCAGATCCGCGATGCTCAAGACCGGCTGCACCCAGCTCGGTATACGCAGCTCATCCTCACGGCGGACCCCTTCGTCCTCGCCTACAGGAGAGGCAGCGACCAGCAGTACGGCAAGCCGGTGCACGCCGCTCCCAACTACGACTACCCCCGAGACACCGCATACTGCGACGACGACCTGATCTTCTTGGATCAGCGCAGCATCATGCGAGAGTCGGTAGACCGCGCCCTCACGGGCATGAAGGACCTCACACTGACAGCGGAGGTCCACCGCTATCGCTGCGCCCAGGCAGGAGTAGAGGCGAAGGAGGCAGAGTTGGCGCGGCTGACGGAGGAGTTGGACAAGGTCGCCAGGGTAAGACGCGAATGCGTTCTTCGCCTTCAACGCGCCAACGCGATCACGCGTATCGAGGCGGAGCGAGACTCCTACCGCCCCGGGCTGGAAGCGGGACAGCAGGTTGCAGCGCAGAGGGAAGCAGCGGTACAGCGGGGTCGAGCTGGGGCTCGACCGTAAGAAGGGGGTGATGTTACGGTTCGGATCGATCGGCGCCTCGGGCCGGGAAGTGGACACTGACGCGTTGACTATGACATCGCCGTCAGCGGAATATCGTCATGGACTTGTAGGATCAGTCAGCCGGGTAAGCTCCGGCACATGTGATTGTACGATAACGGATCGGATCTCGGATGACTCGTAGTGACTCATAACTAGGATAGCGGTACTAGGGTTCACGGTACTTACGCTATTGGCTAGTTAATATCCAAGTGGCGCTTCAAAGCCCGCGCGTAACTGTATAAGTAGACTAGTGCGAAGACCAAGAACGACATCTTGGTCTTCTTCCAATACCACCACTTTCTACTCATCTTTACTAAGAGGCTTTCCCCTCTTAAGTGAGTGTCCGGCATATCCCCTTAGACCAGGGATCCCCGTGACTTATCCTTGACTGCCCCTTCGTGGTTCAGTGGACTTTCCCGCCGACATCGCAGTGTATCAAGTCTTTCTCTATCGCAACGACCGAGTCGCATCCCCCTACCACACCTTCTACATTATCGACAGCGCCACTTGGGCCAACGCCCAGTACATCGACCGTATCCCAGCAGGGGTACCGCAACTCGAGGACCTTCACGCATACTTCGGACGGGACGAAAGCCTTCAACCCCATCCAGCCTTCTACGCAGACACCTTCGCTAACCACAATTATCGACGTGTACGGATCGCCACTAAGCAAGAAGCCTAAGTCAGGCAAGCGTCCGTGGTAGACGTAACATTGACCATGCTTCATGACGTCCAGGCTGCTCACAGCGCCGGATTGAAGTGTGGGATCCTACTGTTCGATGTCCAAGGGTTCTTCAACCACGTGAACCACGGACGCCTACGCGCCCTTATCCGGGACATGGGCTTCTCCCCAGAGGAGTTGAACTGGCTGGAGAGCTTCCTCTCGGATCGAAAGGTTCGCCTTAGATTCAACAGAGCTCTCTCAGAGGAACAGGGACAACCTGTGGGAGTGCCGCAAGGCTCCCCCATGTCCCCAGTACTCTCAATCGCCTACACGGCACCCCTGCTACAGAGGATGAGGAGTTGGAACAACTCGTCCTTGGGGATGTACGTGGATGACGGCCTACTCTTTGCGTGCGCGGAAACGTGGGAAGGTGTCACAACCCTCCTGCATGCCCATTACAGCGTGTGTGAAGAGTGGCTCCAACTCTCAGGACTCACGATCAAGCCTGAGAAGACAGAGCTCATGTTCTTCCAAAAACCCTATGAGAGGAACGCAGTGCCCCCCCCTACTGGGTTGACCTTACCAAATGGGGCGGCGGAGTACACCGTGCGACCAGCGGAAACCCTGAGATACCTTGGGTTCTTCTTCCACCGGCGCCTGAAATGGGAACCACATGTGAACATCATGTGCAACAGGGCGAGGGCCTCCATCAGAGCGCTCTCGATCCTAGGGAACACCATTCGGGGCCTCTCCATGGAAAACTGGCAGCTGGTCATGAACGCCATCTGTTTACCTGTCCTCTCCTATGGCTGCCAGTTATGGTACAAGTCCAAAGGACGGGCGGGCCTAATCAAGAAACTACAGACCGTCCAGAATGAGATGGTCAAAGTGGTAACGGGCTCCTTCCGCACCACGCCGCGGGAGCCCCTTTTAGTCTTCACTCGCATGCTCCCTATGAGCGTGTACCTGGAAAAGCTAACGCACACCACTGCACTTTGGCTTTACAGGCTACCCTGTGCATCCCAACTGCTCCGGCGTCTGGGGCCGGAGTGGTATGTGCCGGGCCGGGGGGACTTCCGTGAGGTTGTCCCAGGATCATCCGTCGTGCCCGGTCGACAAAACCGTGCCCCCACGGTTCTGGAGGCTCTCGCCATGCGCGTCCCCTCGGACAGTCCGCGTGTCGACCCCGTGGCCATACCCCCCTGGGAGGTTCCCAACTGGGCGGGGCAGGTCACACACATCGGGGTTGGAGACCCTGGGGGGAGGAAAGACTGGATGCATTCCCTCCACCGGGACACCCCAACCCAGAACTCCCTGATCATCCACGTCCAAGCCAAGGTGACCTCACACGGTCGCGGCGACGGCAAAGAGGTGGGTGCGGCGGCAGCCACTTTTTTGACAAGGGGGGCAGACCCGACGCACCGGGTCTGGGTGTTGGGCAAAGGGGCTCTTCAGTTCGACGCCGACGCCTTCGGGCTGGCCAAGACTGCGGAGTACCTAGCCATGACCTACTTAGACAAGGTGCCCCCTCCGGATTCGATCTACGTACTTACTAACTTGAATTCGGCTATCCACGCGGTCAAAAACCCGCTATCTCAAATGGCCCAGAGCCACGCGCTGATGTCCCACCAAGCACTTACTATACTCTCCTTACATCACACTAATTTCTGTCTGTTCTTAGTCTGGACCCCGGTGGACACCAAACTAGGAGGGCAATGGCTGGCACGGGACTGGGTGGCTCAAGGATGCACACATGATCCCCCTAACGGGCTGAACTGCATCAACTCTGCATCCTACCAGAAGGCGCGTGCACGAACCTTGGCTTTCAACGCCTGGGGACACCGGTGGTACGCAAACTGGCTCATCCCCATCTTTCGATCCCAGGTCCCTGGGGAACCCCTATCCTTCCACCAAACATACACCGACATCTTCCCCCCGGACCCCAAAAAACCCCACCCACTCTGGCAGCAGTCCACAGCTGCCGAAAAACTACCATCTGGCCGTCGTCGACCTCGTCACACCAGACGCACCACATCCACCCTCATGCAGGTGGCGACGGACCACACCTTCACCGGCACATACGTGCAGCGCTTCCACACGAACGACCCCCCGGAAAACATATCATGCCCTTGCAGCAAGGCGGTCCGGGACGCCGAACATATTATCCGCAAATGCCCACACTTCATCAGGGCACACATGGACTCGGGTATCTATTCAACTAGACCCGGCCACGTTGTATCACTTCCCTCGCTCCAGTCACTCCTCAGTACCCACAAGGGTATTGGGATGCTTCTGGCGTTCTTTGATCTAACCCACACCCTTTCTGCTCCGGAATCCGGCCCCCCCCTACCCGTGCCTCCCGAACCCGACTAGGTAAGGTGGACACTAGGAGGTTTGTTTCCTTCTCCGTCTCAATGTGTTTGTGTCTATGTATGCTTCACGTGACTCGGCTAATCCGCGGCGTAAAACCCGTCTATATTGACTCTTGACTCGTTTCGATCGACCACGTCTCCCCAAGTAGGGAGACCAACCCGTGACTCTTTCTCTTGACTCGTACTTATTCACCGCTACGTTTCTCGGGGCACCTCACAAAGGACTACTCTCTTCTCATAACTGTAGTTGGTTCACGCTACGACCGGTCTGCGACTCTGTTGTATATCCCGGAATAAAAATTGATCAAAAAAAAAAAAAAAAAACCTCCCGCGTTAGCGAGAGATGATTTCGCTAGGCTAGCGTTACAGGTCTCATGTTCGAACGAAGCAATCAACTCAAGCTTGGGGCTTGCGAAAAAGGAAGCACAAAGTACAACAAGCTGGCAGTCAACTACTTGTTAGTCGCGATTCGTCTGTTTGATGAATCTGGCCGCACATTGACACAAGCGTAGGTACCGATATGGCGTCCTGATCGTCTTCGCGAATTGCCCATCGAACCGCCAGTTTGGTGGAGCGAGTCAGGATAAATTCCCCGAGTGGCTCTCGGAGCATCGCGAGATGATTACTACGAAGCTGCCAGCGTCAGTCGTGATCGCGTGATCACTGGCGTGTGTCTGGCGCTATCTCTCTGATCAGTGACTTCATTGGGTTTTTAGCATGTGGACTCTACGCCTACGGAGCCCAGCGTCAGCCAACACAGAAAACGAACAAACACAAGTCTGGTAGGACACATGTGAACCCATCCAACGACACCAGGAAATCCATCAGTACTATTGCAGCCCGGATTCGAGCCAGACGTGATGATGTCGTTCGGGCCCGCGCGGGCGATGCCGTTGCCGTAGAGCCAAGGGTTGAGAAAGCCGAGCGGGTGCCTGCCTTGCGAAATCCGGTAATCATTTCTGCCATTGGAGTACTCACAACGTTTGAATTGTTATGCTGGGGAACTCTGAGGCTCTGGGGGGGAAGTTAGATGGAACACTGCCCGAGTTGTAAATAAACTACGATGTACTACTAGTAACCTCGAGTACAAGGTCAAGATGATAAAA
>JAKELL010000517.1:0-28229 GCA_021524915.1 Lactarius akahatsu | reverse complement strand
TCAAACCCTCAAACGCCTAGTCACCAGCGAACCAGTACTCGCACATCCCACACTGACAGACCAATTCGAACTCGAAGTAGACGCATCAGGATACGCAGTAGGCGCAGTACTCCTACAGAAGAAGCAAGATGGGAAAAGGCATCCCCTCGGTTACTTCTCGGCCACCCTAAACGAAGCGGAACGCAACTATGACATCTATGACTTGGAACTCCTGGCGATCGTCAAAGCACTGCGACACTGGAGACCGTTCCTGGCAGGCTCACCACACAAAGTTAAAATCTTCTCCAACCACCTTAACCTTACACACTGGAAGACACCGCAGAAGATAAGTCGCCGAGTAGCTCGAGAAGTCCTAGAGCTCATGGAATACGATTTCGAGATCCACCACATCAAGGGGACCAACAACGGACACGCAGACGCTCTATCGCGAAGACCCGACTACGACCGAGGGGAAAGGGACAACGAAGGAGTCGTCGTCTTACCTGAGAAGGTATTCGTACGAACCGTCACCACGCAATCACCGGAAGACCACGCACAAGATGAAGACACTCTACGGCCCTGGGTAGACCCACACAAGCTCAAAAAAGTCGACGGAATCTGGTACCACCAAGGCGCAAGAGTAGTCACCGGAGGACCGAAAGAAATCCGCACCATCATTGCCAACCACCACGACCCCCCGGTATACGGCCACCCAGGAATCAAGCAAACGGCGAGAATCATCGAACGAAGTCACTGGTGGCCGAATATGCTGAAACAAATAACGGAGTACGTTCAAGGCTGCGCGGAATGTCAACACCACAAGGTTAACAACCACCCGACGCGAGCCCCATTAGTGCCCATCACGCCGACACCCGACGCTAAGCCATTCGAAGTCATCGCCCTTGACTTCATCACTAAACTGCCGGAGTCACAGGGATACAATTCGATCCTCACCGTAACTGACCACGATTGCACCAAAGCATCAGTGTTCATCCCATGCAACGAGGAAATATCCGCGGAAGAAACCGCTGCACTGTACGTCACTCACATATTTCGGAGATTCGGATTACCGGCAAAAATCATCAGCGACCGAGACCCGAGATTCGCATCAAAGTTCACACGCGAATTGTGCCGAATCCTCGGCATCTACCAAAATATCTCCACGGCATATCACCCCCGGACCGACGGACAATCGGAAAGAACCAATCAATGGCTAGAACAATATCTACGGTTCTGGACCAACGAACGCCAAGATAATTGGGCGCGATTCCTGCCAATGGCGGAATTTGCGCATAACAATTGGCCACACGAGGCGACAAGGAAGTCCCCCTTCTCACTCATGATGGGATACGACCCACGCGCTGATTGGATCGATAAGCCATCCCCTATTCCACAAGTGCTCACGCGACTCCAGCAGTTCTGGGAAGCACGGAAAGAGGCCCAGAACCTTATCAAAAAGGCACAATCGCTATGGGTCAAACACCGGAATACACCCAAGTACCAAGTGGGGGATCAAGTATGGCTAGAAGGACGACACCTACGAACCAATCAACCAACCGCCAAGCTAGCAGCACGACGACACGGCCCATTCAAAATCACGCGCGTCCTATCGCCAGTCAATTATCAACTGGAACTTCCCACGCAGTGGAGTATTCACCCCATATTCCACATCGATTTACTCACGCCTTATCGCGAGACGCCCCTACATGGGGAAAACTTCCAACGCCCGCCACCGGATCTAGTGGATGGAGAAGAGGAGTACGAAGTGGAGTGCATTCTAGACTCCAGACGATTCGGCCGGAGCAAGAAATTACAATACCTCGTGAAATGGAAAGGGTACCCCGACTCGGAGAATCAGTGGGTCAACGAAAATGACGTATTTGCTGACGAAGCCCTAGCGGAGTATAAACGGAGTACGAAAGCAAGAAGGATAGTTATAAGAAGGGGGCAAACTACGACCGAAACCCCATCTTTCCACACTGGACCATCCACTTCAATCCAAATGTCTCTTCCCACTTCCGCCTCTACCACCCCTATCGCTGCCCGTCTTGTCGACAGCCTCACCCATGAAGAGCTCCGTGCAGCCCTCGCCAACGTCCAGTCCATCTACGACGTCGAAGATCCCGACCAACCCGCCACGTACTGGCTCATCAACCCCAACGGCGATCGCCTCAACACCGCCCCATACACCGAGGCCGAGATTACTCGGCTTCGTACAGCTATCGGACTCTTTACGAGTCCCCCACTTTGACCTGACGCCCCTCAAGTCAAGAACGAGCAAGAAGAAGACGCCCGTGACGTTGAGGTGGCAGGAGTGGATGAAGACACGGGACTGGAGGGGGCCAGCGCAGGACTGGAAGGACCGACAGCTAGCGGTAGCCGCGGCCCGGCGAGCAGTCATCTACCACCGACGACGCCAACACACCGAGATGCTGAGAGGGCAGTGTACGAAGCAGTAGAGGGGACGCTAAGGGAGTGGTACCCAGTTGAGCAGCCCTATCTCATCACGGCCACCGACTCTGACGACCCCCGCGAGACCCCGTACGCGTGCGACACCACGGGCCGCCCTATATACCGCGGCGGGGTGGTAGTCGACACCGAAGACTCCACTCTACCCGCGGTCCATCTCCGGTACTTGGGAGGAACAGCGCGCACCGCACCCCACGGATACAAACACAATCGGGGGGACGACTTCGTCCACTACCCCATCACCAACGCACAAGGGGTGACGCGTCAAGCCACCTTCATTCAAATCATCGCCGGGCCCGACCCCATCGTCCTGGGGCTTGTGGATGACAGCGACAAAGTCTACAGTCGCCCCCTCTACGCCGAACCCCAGGTCAGAGAAGCCGGTAAGCCCCACTATGCCCCTGAAGACCTGTACGCCCTCGTAGGGGGGCACAGCAACCAGCATCGCACTGACCGCGCCATCAACGAGCTGAGGGACGTGGGAGTGAAGGCGGAGGTGACTCGCTTCCGGGCCTACAAGCACGAAGCGGAAAGGATGGAGCAGCGCCTCCACGCCCTCGCCCAGGCGCTTGGTGGGGTGCAGTCGGAGTTGGCTCGGTGTAAGTTCAGACTGGAGATGGTGAACTGTAACGCCACCACAGGGGCGTTAGGTACGACGTGTACTCTGATAAGTCAACGGGATCGGTTAGGCGTGAACCGGTTAAGGTTCAGTTCGGTGATGAACAAGTATCACTTGGTCTCCCAGGGACACAAGGATATTAGCGGAAGTTCAAGGCTCAAGCGAAAAGGCGAGCGAAGAGGGACTCAAGCGCAAAGGCGAGTCAAAGTCGTTCGTGAGGCAAAGACGATTGTGGTATTACACAAGAAGTCAAGTCTACCGTACAAGCTAGGTAGGGCGTGACTTATATACTAGTACAGGGTGTTTGTAAAGTACAAACACATGACGCGATCCTAGGGTACTGGCCCTAGCGAGCTAATAAGGTGGTGTGAAGGGGAAGTCCGTAAAGAGTACAAGAGGAATCCCGCAGGGGCACGCGGGGCTCAAATGACGTCAGCGGGCCTTAAGAGTAACGAATCCGGCTTCCCTACGGTCATGGGGTGGGTGCGAGATAAGGGATCGGAGCATGAATCGAAGTGGGTCATGGGTAAAAGTACACGCGAACACGGGGTCAGGCAGACAAGGCATATCGTACAGTAATGCGGAAATCGTAACATTACCCCCCCGTCAGACTTGAAGTCGCCACGACTTCGACTAGTCACTGGTGTAGTACCAGTCATCCTCGACGGGTACGGTATCAGGAATCGGCGAAGGGGGGTGCGGACAAGTGTGACGACGCAAAAAGAGATGGCGACCGCGCTCACCACATTTCCGACACTGCTCGTACTGAGGGCAGTGTATCTCCTCGTGCTTCGCATCATACCGCAGACACTTACCGCACCACCGAGGGCGGTCGTCTGGGTCGATGTAAGCTGGCGACATAGGGGAGATCCGGCGAATGAGGCACACATCATACTGATGAGTGCGGCTCCCACACCACTGGCACGGCTGCTTGGCCCTCCGTTGAGGACACTGCGCGACCAAGTGGTCCGTCGCCCTGCATTGGAAGCACTTGCGGGGGCGCTTGCTACCCTCGCCCTGGAGGCGCGGCATCTCGCAAGGCCCCCCGGCACGTGGTGGAATGGGGATGGAGTCGGGAGTAGGTCGGGGGCGTATGAACTTCACCTGAAGCTCATCGTACTTCTCGGATATCAGTGGTATCGCGCAGTGCATACTGCAACCGCTTCCGCACGCTTCGCAAGGTCCATGTCCATATGGAAGCGGTCTCGTACGAGGTCCGATTCCATCCGGCGGAGCTCAGGACTCACGCGCCGTGACTGCGTCTTTCCGCAACAGACAGTCTCGGAGGCGCGCCACGTCCGCATGGAGGCGCACGTCACGCAACTCCGTTAGGACTTCGTTAACGCATATGGCACGAGGATCCCGTGGATGGAACATGGCGAGTTGCTGATCCGTGACGTGTTGGGGTAGCTGACCCTCATATACGCCCCGCAGGTAAACCGACTGGACGTAACATGGATGTCCCCTGCCCATGGTGCCAACAACCTCTCTGTAGTCTTTTCGGTAGTAGATGAAGCGTGCGATCTGCTTCGGGTATCCGGCTTCCCCTATCTTCAGTGGGAAGTATAGATAGGTGAGATCGGGGTCATTACGGAGGAAGGGGAGACCCGGATCTGTGGCGTCTTCTCCCATTTCTTCGTCGTCAATGAAGGCATAGGTGGGGATCTGGCTCAACGCGGCGGGGTTGCGTGATGGGTGTGGTGACGTGGCCGATGCCAGGTGGGAATGGGGGAAGTGGTACATGCTCGAGTGATGGTGGAGTGTGCTGTTGTGATGCGGAAGGGGTAGGGACGGCGGGGACATGGATGGTGATGGGGGTGTCGACAGGTGGGGCGGTAATGGTGAGTAGCGAGGCGGTTGCTTCTTCCTGCGCAAGGCGATCAAGTGTGGGGGCAATTATCGACAAGATGGGGGGATCGGGACTAGGGACTACAGAGTATGGCGTACAACCCTCCGGCTGTGAGGGGACACCCTGGTCCTGCGAAGGTATAGTCAGTTGCTCGAGTATGAGCTGCGCCGGTGGGCGCGAAGGAATTTTTGACATGATAGGGAGTGGTCGTCATGGTGTGAGGAGTGAGAGGGGAGTGCGTTATGTGGGTTTGCGGGGCGTGTTCTTATATCTTTCGTCCAGCCCCTTCGGCGGTTGGGTTGTGCCGGTAGAAATCGGCGATAAGGTCAGGTGCGTGCTGGGCGTTCTCGAAGGGTTCCCACGAACTATCGCTTACGGGAAATCCCTTCCATTGAATCAGGAATTGAAGTTTGCGCCCTCGGCCATAGAGCCTTGAGCCGAGGATTCGCTCCACCTCGAATTCTTCTTCTCCGTTGACAAGGTCAGGTGGAGGTCGCGTAAAGTTTGCCCCATGTAGCTCCGTTTCCTTATATGGGGTGAGGAGGTTGGCGTGGAACACGGGATGAATCTTCCATGATTCTGGGAGTTCTAATTCGTAAGACACCGCTGAGAGGGCCTTCTTGATGCGGAACGGCCCGTGGCGTTTGGGAGCTAATTTGGTGGTGGGGTAGAACGTTTTAAGGTTTGTTCCCTCTAACCACACTTGCGCCCCTTCTTGATAAGGAATGAAGCGAGTGCGCCCTCGCTTTGCCATGAGTTCTTGGGCGTGTTTGATACAATCTTGCGCATGTTGTCGGAAGTTGCCCATGTCTTCCAACCGCTGGTCAACTGATGGAGAGGTTGTGGGTTTCGAGACCCAGTTGGTGCGTGGTTCCCACCCCATAATGAGTGAGAAGGGGAGAGTGTTTCGTCGTCGCGTTGGGCCACGCGTTGTGTGCGAACTGTGCTACGGGGAGGGCCTCTGCCCAGTTGTCCTGTTGCACGTTGCTCCAGTGGCGTAGGTACTGTTCCAGCCATTGGTTGGTACGTTCCGACTGCCCATCTGTTTGAGGGTGATACGCCGACGAGATGTTCTGCCTAATTCCGAGAACTTGGCAGAGTTGTGTCATGAATGCGGATGTAAATCTGGGGTCTCGATCGGTAATCAGTTTTCGGGGTATGCCGTAATGGGGGTAGACGTGGCGAAGGTATAGCCGGGCTACGCCTTCCGCTGTGATCGTTTCGTTACACGGGATGAAGATGGCTGCTTTGGAGCAGTCGTGGTCGGTGATGGTAAGTATCGAGTCATATCCTTGAGACTGTGGTAGCTTTGTAATAAAATCCATGGCTACGACTTCGAAGGGTTCTGCGTCTGGGTCAGGTTGTGATAGGGAATAGATGTGGTTTTTGTCGGTGGGGATTAATTTTGTTGGCTTGGCATGTGGCGCAGCCCTTGACGTACTCCTCGACGTCTTTGCGCATGTTAGGCCACCAATAGTCTCGTCGTAAAAGTTCGTAGGTATTTGTGATTCCAGGGTGTCCCATTGCGGGTGTGTCGTGGAAAAAGGTGATTACCCCCCGCTTAAGATCGTTATCCCCGATAACGACAAGAGCGTCGCCTTTCCACCATAATCCTCCATGTTTCTTCAGACTGTGTGGCTCAACCCAGCGCAGCACTTGTGATTCGTCGAGGTTTTGTGCTATTTGGGTCCAAATGTCCATGTCGTGCATTGACATTTCTGTGGCTCGGATAAAGCGGTCCGCCGGGAGGACGATGACATCGTTGTTATCTCCGTCGCCTGGTGCGTAGTCGGCTCGTCGAGACAGGGCGTCTGCGCGACCATTCCGGATTCCAGATACGTGCTTCAACACGAAGTCGTATTCTGACAATTCTAGGAACTCGCGTGCCACTCTTCGGCTGATTTTTCGTGGCTCCTTCCAGTACTGAAGGTTGGCGTGATCGGTGTGTATGATGATTTTGTGAGGAGAGCCGACGAGGTAGGTGCGCCAGGCGCGCAACGCTTTGACCACTGCAAGCAACTCTCGATCGTAGATGTCGTAGTTCCGTTCAGTCTGGGATAACGATTCCGAATGGAACGCTACTGGGTGGAGCTTTTGATCGCTTCCTAATTGGTTGAGGACGGCGCCAATGGCGACGTTGGACGCGTCCACTTCCATTTCGAAGGGTTTTGCTAGGTCGGGGGAGAGGAGGACTGGTTCTTGACATATTTGGTCTTTGATGCGTTCAAACGCGTGTTGTTGGTTTGCCCCCCAGTGCCATGGGGTGTCCTTTTTCGTAAGGTCATGGAGGGGGCGTGCGAGTGTCGAAAATCCTTTGATGAATCGACGGTAGAAGTTGCAGAAGCCGATAAAGGCGCGCACTTCCTTAAGGCTTTTTGGGGGTTGCCATTCGCGAATTCCTCGTACTTTTACGGGATCCATGCGCAGCTTCCCATGTCCGATGATAAGCCCTAGGTACTCCGTTTCGCGTACTTCGAACTCGCATTTCTCTGGTTTGATGTAGAGGTCGTTCTCTTCACATATGGTCAGGACCTGATGGACTCGTTCTCGATGACGTGTGAGGTCGTCGATGGTTGCGATTAGGATATCGTCCATATACACGATTACCTCATTCGTTAATATCCGGTCCTCGGAACGTGAAGTCCATCATTGCTTGGAACGTTGCAGGGGAGTTTGTGAGTCCGAAGTACATCACGAGCGGTTCGAAGGCTCCCTTATTCGTCTTAAAGGCAGCTTTCCACTCGTCTCCTTCGTCTACGCGAATGTTATTATATCCCCAACGGATGTCCAGCTTCGTGAAGAGTCGTGCATCGCGAATTTTGTCAATGAGTTCTGGGATTAGTGGTAGCGGGTAGTGGTTGCGGATGGTGACTTCATTCAGTCGTCGATAGTCTTGTACGGGTCTGAGCTTCCCGTCTTTCTTCTTTATGAAGAAGAATGGTGAAACGTATGGGGATTTCGATGGTCTAATGTACCCCCTCTCTAGTTGTTCGGTGAGGAATATGTCGAGGGCTTTATCCTCTTCTTGGGTCAACGGGTACACCTTACAGTCCATCGTCGCGGGCGCGCTTGGTGTTAAGTCGATGGCATGGTCCCACGGGCGCTTCGGCGGGAGGCGATGGGATGCTTCCTCGCTGAACACCTTACGATACCGCCGATATTCTGGTGGTACCATTTCTTCAAAGGTGCGTACCTCTCGCTTGGCCGCCTCCTGCTGTGCTAATTCAGATGCCATCGTGGTCTTTTCGTAGTAACGCCACACATGGCTCTTGGTCGTCATCCGCGATCTGTTCCCAAGCCTCCTCATCGAGTTGATACGTCTCCAACGCCCGTATGGATGCTTCTACGGGCGTGGCTTCGTCCGATGACTGGAGGCTGGATATGACAACTGGTTGGAAGTCCTCGTTCAGCGTCGCCTCTCCCCACTTTACAAGGGGTTCGAACGCCGAGAACCATGGGTAACCCAGTATGACTTCGTCCCTTCCCAAGTTCGTTACTAGGAAGCGAAGTGTTTTAGTATCGTTTCCGGTACGGACTGTTCAGATCGGTATATTGGGTGATCGCTCCGTCTTGGTTGTGAGTTCCGTCCACGTTCCAAATGCGTATTGGTTGTGTGACATCACGTGTTCCAATCTGCAGCCGTTTCAGAAGTGAGGCGCAGATAAAATTGTCCGTTGCTCCTGAATCCAGGAGTACTTGTCGTTCGGCCGTCGTGTGTGCAGATTTAAAGAGTACTGGAATTCTCATGGACCGGTATCTGCTATGGTACATGTTTACATTGAGTGCTCTAGCCCAGGCCGTCGGGTTCAAGCGTCGAGAAAATCCTCCTTCGCAAACAGTTTTTCTACCATGAGGTCTCGTACCTCCTGGGGTTGCGCTTTCATCGCAGCGATCTGTGCTTCAGCCTGCTCTTCCGTCGAAAGTACGCGGTTAGACTGTATGGTGACAGTAGTGACGGCGGGAGCTGGTACGGTCGAGGGAGCGGGGATGGGAGTTGGTTGGGCGGTCGTGGAGGATGTAGCAATTCGAGTGCCCTTTTGTGGGCAGTTACGCGAGATGTGCCCCGCAGCACGGCATCTAAAACAGCGCCCCTCCTTTTGAAGTTGGATTCGGTCCGCGTCGGTGAGAGCCACGGAGGCTCGGGCGCGCCCAACATCCATGGCATTTGGGTCGCGGTTCTTACTGAGGGCTTGTACCCACTGTTCGCGGTTATGCCCTCCCTTTTTTTGACGCGGGGGTCGGTTCTTGCCGAGTCGGTCCTTCAAGACCAAGTATTCAGCCTGCTGTAGTCGAGCAGCTCGCTTCCAATCTTCCCACGTAACGGGGTGTTGGAAACGAATGGCATTAATCACTAACTGGTTCGGGAGTCCATCTTGGAATAACTCCAGCGTTGTGGCTTCGTCCGGGCCATAGCCGGCTTTTGTGGTCAGGTTGTCAAACTGGGCAATGTAGGAGTCGATGTCTTCTCCTTTCATCGCTAATGTCTGTAAGGCTTTGCGGGCCTTCGTCTGTTCCGCAGTGTCGGTATATGCTTGCAGGAACCGGGTTTCTACCTCGTTCCAGAGGTTGTTCTGAGTTCGTAGGACTCCTGCCGCTATTTGGTCTTCGAGCCATCTCATCTGCTCGTCAGCCCAATCGTCGACTAGCGGTCCTCGAATATAAGAGAGGAAGGCCATAGCTCGTTGCCCTGGTACTGCGAGCAGGTCCACTGTTGGGTTCATTCCGCAGTATAGCTTGAAGGCGCGCAAGAATGCCTTGCTTTTTTCTCGGTTTCCGTCAAATTTGGGCGGGGGGTTCCCTCCCAGGCAGCCGTTGCCACCAGGGGCTGGTGCGAGTCCTCCGGCTGGTGCCGGTCCACCGCCACCACCGCCACCGCCACCGCCACTGCCACCGCTGGCGGGGGTCCCTCCGGCGGGCGCTCCACTTCCACTGGGTACACCTCCCCCACTCGTGAGGGTGGTACTTGCAGATGCTTGTCCCGACTGAGCCATGTCGTACGATGAGAATGCTGAGGTGGGGAGGTTGGTTGTTGGTACAGATACACTCGGGGACGGGGTGCTGGGGGGATCGATAATAATGCCCGAAGGATTGGAGGATCCCAAGGGTCCGGTGTTCAGGGTGAGGGGTACTGGTCCTGTAGTGTACCACGCTCCCTCAGATGGGGAATATTCGATAAAGGCCCAGAGGTGCCTGTCGTCGAGGTAATGGATCTGTCGGTACGATCGTGTCGAGGGGTCAAAGATGAAGTATCCTTCGACTCCGTTGTGTTCTGCCCAGACCGCGGTTCCCTTAACTCTGTCTGATAGTTCGTCTGAGTTAAGACGGTCAATATATTCGGGCCTAAACTTGGTTCGGCTACGACTAGATGTCGCCACTGTGAGAGACTTGACTTAATGTAACGCCACCACAGGGGCGTTAGGTACGACGTGTACTCTGATAAGTCAACGGGATCGGTTAGGCGTGAACCGGTTAAGGTTCAGTTCGGTGATGAACAAGTATCACTTGGTCTCCCAGGGACACAAGGATATTAGCGGAAGTTCAAGGCTCAAGCGAAAAGGCGAGCGAAGAGGGACTCAAGCGCAAAGGCAAGTCAAAGTCGTTCGTGAGGCAAAGACGATTGTGGTATTACACAAGAAGTCAAGTCTACCGTACAAGCTAGGTAGGGCGTGACTTATATACTAGTACAGGGTGTTTGTAAAGTACAAACACATGACGCGATCCTAGGGTACTGGCCCTAGCGAGCTAATAAGGTGGTGTGAAGGGGAAGTCCGTAAAGAGTACAAGAGAATCCCGCAGGGGCACGCGGGGCTCAAATGACGTCAGCGGGCCTTAAGAGTAACAAATCCGGCTTCCCTACGGTCATGGGGTGGGTGCGAAATAAGGATCGGAGCATGAATCGAAGTGGGTCATGGGTAAAAGTACACGCGAACACGGGGTCAGGCAGACAAGGCATATCGTACAGTAATGCGGAAATCGTAACACGAACGTACTAGACAGGATCACGGAGAGACAGGAGGCATGGGTCGGAGGGATTGGCCCCACTCGGCGCCGTGGTCGTCGCGGCTGAAAAGGGGGTGGTGTCACGGTCGAGGGAACGGACGCTTACTATATGGATATGACCACGTTAGTAAGTCGCAATGTGTCATGGACTAGGGGATCAGTCAGCACGTAGTAGAATCACATGCCGATGTGGCATGACTCATAACCAAGATAGCGATAGTAGGGTTCGAGCTACTTTAGCTATTCGTCGTACGGATTGGAGAGGAGCTTTAAAGCTACCTCGTATGTGTATAAATAGTGGCCCAGGGAGACCAAGATTCGCCATCTTGGTCTTCTTCAATTCACCACTTCTATTCGTCTCTTAACGCGTGCTTCGCTTGTCTCTTTCCGAGCAAGTCGTCTTCATCGATTGTCGAATTACCTAGTGGCTCAACTTGCCCTAGTGTACGCTTAGATCACGTGCTTGTAAGCGCCGTGTATCCCGTGCTCAAGTCACGTGACCTCGAAGAGATATTCTGCTAAGTCGTGAACGCCCTCTCGTGTCCAAGTCGGACTAACGCCAGTGGTGGCGTTACAAGCAGGGCACCAAGCAAATGTCTGCCAAAACAAAAGAATGGGGAAGCCGGCTAAAGCGAAAGCTGCAGCAACAATGGAATCCCCTAGTCCACCATCATCGTCCAATACTGCGGCAGCAGCCACCACAAGCACTTCCCCCACCCAGACGTCCCAGGCAGACGTGGCGAAGTTATTGGGAATATTGGAAAAGCAGCAAGAACTGTTGAAGCGCAGAACTAATGAGTGGAGGGTTAATAGCGAGGAGCTAAAGACAAGTAACTTCAGAGGGTGAAGGAACTCTATACCAATACTACTACACACCTAAAGACAAGTACTAAGACGTCTGTGAGTAAAAGGTAGTGTAGGGTAAGAGAGAAGGGACTTACATTTCAGAGGGTGAAGGAACTCTGAAGTGTGAAGGCGAAAACAGCAGTCCTTATATACAGGACGCTTAGCTAAGAATGGTCTGTGCGCACAGGTGATCCAAACACAATACAGGTGGTCTGTGTGCCAGAGGGAGAAATGCCATTGGAGGGCAGAGAACAATAGCTGCCTAAAGCAGACAATGCCGGTATCTTAACAATGGAGAACAATAGGAGCCATATATGACTATGACAATAAAGATAAACAAAAGCAGTCCGTAAGAGTCCGGCCAAGTCCAAATTAGTCCATAAGGGACAGATACCGTATTTGGTATATGGGATGACTCAATCATATCCCACGAGACATGTGACTTGATTCAGTCACGTCTCGACAAGAACAGCTGGATGCGTTCAAGGCGGCTTTTTAGATCAGGGGTCGCGTATAGCTGCGACCGGCCCCTCTACAGTAGATGACTCGGCTTCATGTAGTTGTAATATATGCTCATGCTCTCGCCTCGTTTCGGACTCACCTTCTGTAATACATACAACTCGTGCCTGTAAGTTAGATAGTAGTGGTAGTTCAGCTTCTTGTTTTCCTGATCCTATTACATCTACATCTGCCTCGGAGATGAACAATAGTAGTGTTCCCTTTGCTCCACTTTCTTCAGAAGCAATGCCGCACGTGATGATTTCTGATGCAGCACTGTCTTCTACTATTATTCCCGAAACAAAAGATAAAAAATCACACTTTCATATTTCTGTATATTTAAAAGGACGTCATCGTACTGTAAAAGTAGCAGCAATGGTAGACTCTGGGGCAACTTCGTTGTTCCTAGACAAAAAGTACGCTGACCACCACAAGATGTTGCAGGTTCCTCTTGCAACTCCCATCACCCTATACAACATAGATGGGACTCTCAACGAAGCCGGTAGTATCACCCACAAAGTCAGACTTACTCTGAAAGTCGGCCCTAGTGAAGAAAGTCACGACTTCTTAGTCACTTCACTAGGCCCAGAGAACGTCATTTTGGGTCTACCATGGCTAAGGCAAAGGAATCTGCAAATAGATTGGCAGGAAGGCACCATGCACCTCAACTCAACCGCTGAAACAGCGCCACCAGAGTTTGAGGTAGAGGTGACGCGCATTATGGCGAACTGGATGGAACACCGCCATCTCCTTGCGGAGAAAGTACTTGATACGGTCCAAGATGAAGTTTTCTGTTTGGCAGGCTTCACATACTCTCAGCAGATCGCCGAGAAAGCTACCACCTCCAAACCCAAGAAAACCTTCGAAGAAATGGTACTGGAGCACTATAGAGACTTCGCAAAAGTTTTCTCTGAGGAAGAATCCCAAAGGCTCCCTGAGCATCAACCATGGGGTCACGCTATAGACCTTGAACCAGACGCCGTTAAGCACTGGAGGGTCAAAATGTATCCTATGTCCCCAAGCGAGCAAGTGGAACTCGACAAATTCCTGCAAGAACACATCTCAAAAGGATATCTGGTCCCATCTAAGTCACCGATGGCCTCACCAGTATTCTTCATTAAAAAGAAGGATGGCAAGCTCCGTCTAGTGCAGGATTACCGTCGTCTTAATAAGATCACTATTAAGAACCGATATCCACTACCACTCGCCGCCGACATCATAAACCGGTTGAAAGGAGCAAAGGTATTCACTAAGTTCGACGTAAGGTGGGGCTATCACAACATCCGGATCAAACCCAGAGATGAATGGAAGGGGGCTATAATCACCAATCGCGGGCTATATGAACCCAAAGTCATGTACTTCGGTATGACGAACAGCCCAGCTACCTTCCAAGCCCTCATGAACACTGTCTTTGCCAATCTAATTGCAGCATGTAACGTTCCACCGGACGTTCCTTCTTGTACTTCGGACAAGGCTTTCGGGACGACCCAACGATCACCGGGATATGTCGAAGTCACGTGCTCGATCTTGTACTAGCTCGCAAACGAGGCGTAGTAGGGTAGCCCAAAGGATGCAACAGGCAATGAAGAGAGCAAGTTGAAGTTGATATGACAGGATGGTCGGCAAGTCAGCACAACCAAGGGAGAATGATGCAGCACGTTCCTTGAACGGCAGAGGTAAAGCGGAAAGGAAAGGATAGGGGCCTCACGGCGATCCCTCAGCTAAGGACGATTCAATAGATGTATAAGCACCAAGGGTAGCTAACAGCACACAACTGGCGAGACAGCGCAGAAGTGGCACTACAATGGGTGGTATAATCCAAGAAGTCAAGCTTAGGTCTTCAGCGACCATAAGCTCCAGTCTATATACATGTCCAAGGAGGTTTGAACCCCAGCTTGGAACTCCGAAACCCTAATATCCGGATCCTAGGGATGAGTCACAAACGAGTCAGAGATAAGCGTCCGCAGCTGTATGAGCGCTGCTTCCATCCAATCAGAACGCAAACGTGTACAGTCCATCAGAATCAAGGCACAATCGATCAGGCACATACGAGTCATCACAAACACGAGGCAGTCGAGACCGGTCCAGGCACAAGCTCATCTGGACCCTTCTGGTGCGAGTCTAGCCAGGTCACGTGCCAGGGTCACGTGACGGGCGTTTGACGTAAGATCACGTGATCTACTCCCAGTATTCTTGAGCGAATCCATGGTAGTCGGGAAAGTCACGTGACTTAGCTAGTTGTTGGGTAGTCCACGCCCCATATCCCATAACTACAACCTCTTCTTCGGCATTTTCAGCACGTGATCGCTTCACGGCAGTGTTCCGAGGTCGTGCAGGGGTGTTCGGGGGGGCAGTTACGGGCGAAACCGTAACACAGCAGGAGAGGTCGCAGTATACATGGATGATATCCTCATCTATAGCAACTCTCTGGAACACCACCACAAAATCGTACGCGAGGTGCTATGGAGGTTGCAAGAACACGACCTCTACCTCAAACCTGAGAAATGCAACTTCGAAAGGCAAGAAATGAAATACCTTGGGATGATAATCCGTCCCAGAGAAGTGCAGATAGACCCTGGCAAGGTCGCTGCAGTAAGGGAGTGGCCTACACCCACAATGCTCAGAGAAGTCAGAGCGTTTATTGGGTTTGCCAACTTCTATCGTCGATTCATCAAGGACTTCACGGCCATTGCCTGACCCTTGCATGACCTCACAAAGAAGGACACTCCATGGCAATGGCATTCTGAACAGCAGAAGGCTTTTGATCACTTGAAGGAAAGCTTTGTACAAGAACCCATTCTCAAAGTGTACGACCCACAGCTTCCAACAAGAGTCGAAACTGATGCTTCAGGATTTGCTACTGGTTGTGATGAACACTCACTCAGAGTGTTCCTGCAATACACTTGGCTGACGAGGAGCGCGGGGAACGACAAAGACGTTAGGGAAAACTTGGTAAAACTTGGCAAGAACAAGGATAACGAGGAGATTGCGAATCCAAGCTATGGTAATAGCGAAGAAAGGCACTAGAGGGTTATCCAAGTGGGAGTCACAAGTGGACAGTCTGAGGGACTGTCCGTTCTATTGCTCTAGCTTATATACCTGGGTACATGGTCTGTGCGTACTTTAGGGGAGGCTTACTACTTCCCACAGGTGCTGCGCAATGGAAGGTTCTAGAAGGGTTCTAAGTATATCAACCAATCAGAATAATCGTAGGTATCGTACGACTGCTCCGCAGTCGATTGCGCAAGATTGTGCCATAGTGGTGTGACTGCTCCGCAGTCCAATAGGATTAATCCAAAGAGTGGTACGACTTTCAGTTGTCAGGTGACTTGATAAACATAGGATAATCACGTGACCGGTCACGTGACCGTCGGAGTACGAATTTGGAACTCCGACTTCGGATTTCCCCTTTAGGAAATTGATTACATAAGACCAGGCCGGCGCGGACCGGTCTTAGACGCTCGAGTCACGACCCAAGCTTTACAGGTTCGTGACAGTATCCCCTCTTTAAGGGGTTGCTGCGCCGTTCAGCAACCATCAAGGTTCTGAGTTTGGGTGCTCGTGGATTCTTGTGGTGAAATTGTCGAACAAGGTCCTGGGCGTGTTTCATTTGTGAGGCTGGGAGCCAGGAGTTTTCTGAAGAAGGGTATCCTTTCCACTTCACTAGGTATTGTATGCCTCTCTTGTTCGGAGAGAGCCTTGATTGGAGGACCGTTTCTACTTCATAGTGCTCGTCCTCTCCTTGGACTATTTCTGGGGGTGGTCTGGTGAAATTGGGTCCATGGGCTGCGGTTTCGTTGTAGGGGGATACAAGGGATATATGGAACACTGGATGGATCTTCCAAGCTTTGGGCAACTGGAGTTTACAATTAACTCCCCACGCGGATATGACTTTGAATGGTCCATGTCGTCTAGGGGCTAGTTTGGCCTTGGGGTGCGTGGTGTGGATATTGGTTCCTTCTAACCAAACTTGGTCGCCTGGTTGGGGTACGTAGGTGGCTGTGGATACATGGGTGTTTTTCATGACTTCGGCTGCTACCTTTAGTGCAGCGGATACTTCAATGCGAATTTGTTCTAGGGAATGAAGGTGTTCTTCTACTGTGGGTATTTTGGACGCAAAGTTGACTGGTGGAATGAATTCTGGTTTGTAGCCGTACCAGATCTCGAAGGGTGATTTTCCTGTGGCGCTGTGTTGTCTTGCATTGTGAGCGAATTCCATGAAGGGTATTAGTTCTACCCAGTTGTCAACTTGGAAATTACAAAAGACGCGTAGGTATTGTTCTAGTTCCTGGTTGACGCGTTCTGTTTCTCCATCTGTTTGTGGATGGAATGCTGTAGACATGGTTGACTTGACGCCTAGTTTGCTCCAAACTTCTTGCATTACTTTGGAAGCAAATTGTGGTCCTCTATCGGATATTACTTGGTGTGGTAGACCTGTTCGTCTCCAGACTTGTTCTAGGTATAACTTGGATGTTTCTTCGGCAGTGATGGTCTTGTTACATGGAGCAATTATCGTTGCTTTACTGAGACGATCCACTACAACAAATAGTGAATCATATCCTTGTGACGTGTGGAGATCTGTGATGAAGTCCATGGTGATTATTTCCCAAATTTCGTTAGGGACTTGATTTGGTTGCAGGGGTACTTGGTTCCTTGGTTTAACTTTTGTTGCTTGGCAAGTGGCACATCCGTCCACATAGCTTTTGACGAAGGTGGACATGCCTGGCCACCAGAATTCTCGTGAAATTAGTTCGTAGGTCTTCCATCTTCCAGGGTGTCCTGTGGCAAGATGGTCATGGTATTGCTTGACTATTTCTCTTCGGAGATCTTCATTCTTGGGGACGTATACTTGTCCTTTGTACAGGATGATTCCATCTTCTAAGTTCCAATCTTCTAAGCCCTTTGTGAGGGATCTAGGGCCATTCTTTAGAAGGGTTTCTAAGGCAAGGCTAACTTCTTTGTCGTATTCCTGAGTGTTCTTGATTTGTTGTCGTAATGTAGTGTTTCCTTGGACTGTGATTGTTGTGGGTCGGACTGTGTGGATTGTGAAAAATTTGGTATCCAGGAGCACACGATCATTTTCTTTGTGAGCTATCCCCTCTTTAAGGTCTGGACGCCTGGACAGGGCATCTGACTTATTTTGGGTACCGGGTTTGTGGACAATGGTAAACTTGAAACGCGAGAGGAAGAGGGCCCATCGTGCTTGGCGCTGCGTAAGTTTCTGTTTCGTGGAGAAATAGACCAAATTTCCATGGTCCAACCAAATTTTGAGGGTGTCTTCACACCCTTCCAGGTAGTGGCAAAAAATTTCCAGGGCGCGGATGATAGCAAGGAGTTCTTTATCGTGGATTTCATAGTTCCGTTCGGCAGGCTGTAGAGACTTGGAGTGGTACGCGATGGGGTGCCAACAGTTGAGTGCATTGGGTTGTTCTAAGATGGCACCAGTGGCAAAATCACTAGCGTCCATGATTAAGCGGAAAGGCTTATCGTGGTCTGGCAGGGCAAGGACAGGTGCAGTGGTAAAAGCTGTGATGAGTGTCTGAAAGGCTGTGGATGCTTCTGGGGTCCATAGGAAGGGTACTCCTTTCTTGGTTAAGTCAAACAAGGGGCGGGCGATGGTAGAGAAGTCCTTGATGAAGCGTCGATAAAAATTGCAAAATCCCAGGAAGGCTTGAACTTGTTTGACCGTCTTAGGAGGTGGCCAGTCTCTTATTCCTGCCACCTTAGCTGGGTCCATGGCAATTTGTCCTTCGGATATAACGAGTCCGAGGTATTCTATGGATGTCTGGGCAAAAGAGCATTTCTCTGGTTTCAAGTAGAGGTCGTATTTTGCTAGGCGTGATAGTACTTCGTGGGTGAGCTTGGTTAACGTGGGGAGGTCCTCTGCAAATATCAGGATATCATCGAGATAGACGACAACGTGTCCTTCATCTATCAGGTCTTCGAAGATGGTGTTCATGAATGTTTGAAATGTGGCAGGGGTGTTGCAGAGGCCGAATGTCATGACTGTGGGTTCATATAGTCCGAGGGGTGTCTTGAAAGCAGCTTTGTACTCGTCGCCGTTGCGGACTCTTATATTGTTGTAGCCCCATCGGATATCTAACTTGGTGAACCATCTTGCGCCACGTAGTTTATCAATGAGCTCAGGGATTAATGGCAATGGGGCGGCGTTCTTGATCGTAATATCGTTTAATGCTCGATAATCTTGTACTGGGCGTAACTTGCCATCTTTCTTATCTATAAAGAAGAAGGGGCTGGCCATGGGTGACTTGGAAGGGCGAATATATCCCCTTTGTAGGTGATCCGTGATATAAATCTTCAATGCTTCTGATTCTTTGGGCGTAAGACGATAGATGGAGCAATTCTTCATGGTGGCTCTGGGTTTCAATTCTATGGCATGGTCCCATGGCTGGTGCTGTGGTAGTCTTTGGGAGGCTGTCTCGCTAAATACCTTAGCATACTGTGAAAACTGGGCTGGGATGTGTTCCGTGGATGTCTTGGGTGCTGTTCTAGCTGCAATTTCTGTGCTCATGGTGGTCTTGGCTCTAATGCGTATATCTTCTTCTTTGGTTTCTTGATGTAGGTACAGGAACGGCTCCATGGCTTCTTGACTAAAGGCAGGTTCACCTGCGTCTTGGTATTCTTCCGTGGTTTGTAAAACATTGATCGTGGTTGCTCGCGTCTGTGGCTTCTTGGCTGTAATAACTAGGGACTTGGTGGATAGTGTGCAGGTCTTGGGGCATCTTGTGAAGGCGAGTTGTGGCGTGGCCCAGTTAACTTCTGGGTTGTGTGCTTTGAGCCAGTCTGTTCCTAGGATAATATCGTGGTCGCCTAGCGTGGTTACGTAGAGTTCAGCACATTCGTCGTGGTATTCTCCATCGGAAGTCTTTATCCGGATTGTCTGGATCGTAGTATATCGAACTGATCCTTGTTTGTTCAATGTTCCATCCACATTTCGTACTGGAAGTGGGTTAACTAGGGTTCTGAGAGTTAGGTTATTTTTCTTGGCAAAATCTTGATCTATGATGATTCCTTCTGCGCCGCTGTCTAGTAAAGCCCATGCACTGATTTCTCGACCGGTTTTCTTTCCTACTAGAGTGATTCTGAGCATAATTGAAGGTGATCATCTATTCCGTATCGTATCACCGGGTACAGGCTCAGAATCTAACGTCTCTAGTAGTGAGTATCCTTGGGTAAAACTATGGTTGGCCACTCGTAAAGCCCTAACTGACAGTGCTTCAGTAGGGTAGTTCAAAAATCCTCTGGAAGGGGGGCTGATTGAGGGCGTGGAATCGTGATGTGTGCTGGGGGACTGTGGTACATTGCCGCTATCTGGGCAGGGTGATCTTTGGGGGGATCCTCGTAGGATTCTTCTTGAGTTAGGGTCACGCGTGCCCTAAAGTCTGACCTCTGATTACTGGGTCTTCCATTCCCTTGTCCTTGTCGTTGGGAGCTATTCCTGGTCCGGCAGTCCTTGGCTCGGTGGTTCGGCTTTCCACAATAAAAACAGAGCTTCTCCTTGAAGTGTTGATCTTTTTCTTCCTTGGTTATTCTGCCTGCTTGCTGAGGTCTTATACTCGTGGCTGTGGTGGCGTTGACGTGAGCGCCGTCTTCTTCGGCGTACATGGCCCTATTTCTTGGCCCTTGAAGTCTTTGTCCTGTGAATGCTGGGTTACTGTAGAGACGCCATACGCGGTCGAATTCTCTTGCTAGTTCAACCAATTTGTCTAGGGTTGTGGGCTGTGGTGATACACCAATAATCTTCTGGTGTAGAGCTGCAGGGAGTGCCTTTCTAAAGGCGAACATCTTGGTTTCTTCGTTTGCACCTGATCTGGACGCGTATGTGGACCATTCTTGGTACCAATCATTGAAGGGTCGATTTCCCATACGACAGGAGTACATGAGGTTGGTTGATTCTAACTTGGTGTGTGACGGAATGAAGTGTTTCTTGAACGTGTCTCTGAAATCGTTCCAGGTGCCAAAGTCTATGGGCGTGGCTGTGAGGGCTTTGGTCTGCTGATCTTGGGCCCAATCTCCTGCTGGGGTGCCAATCTTGAAGTGCGTTAAGGCAGCCGATACGCACTTGCCTTCATTGGTGTACGTGGATTCATTGAGATAGTAGTAGTTTTCAACACTACTCCAAAAGGCTTCTGCCTTGTCTTGTTTGCCATCGAATGGTTCTGGGGGTGTTCCTAATAACTTGGCGCCTCCTCCTGAAGCCATGGTGCTTGTTACTGGGGGTGTCGGTGGTGGAGAAGGGGATTGACTCTTGGTACCAAAAAGCTTTGGTTGTCTTGGTGTGAACAGTGGATAACTTGGTTGACTGGATGGTCCTGGGGTACTTGGGAGTGCGCCTGGTAGCTTTCCTGCTGATGGTGACTGGGGGGTGTGTGTTCCTGATAAACTAGCTAGTACTGAGGCGACGGTCTTGGTGGTTTTCTCTAGGAGGCCTGATACTTCTGCCTGTTCTGTTTCTGAATTCTCTTGGTCTGTACTTGGCGGTGGAGATAAGTCTGATCCTTCTTGGTCAGAGTCTGGGAAGACTACTCTTCTGTTGTTCTTGTAGACCCAAAGTTCTCGTTTGGTCGACCAATGGACTTCCTTTCTGTTGTACTTGGCTGTGAGATTGTGGTGATTGTACGATCCTTTGTCAAATTTGCTGTATCCTGGGTAAGCGTCTTCAAAATTGTCCTTGCTGACAGTATCGTCTGTTCCAAAGAATGTCCACGGGAACTTCCCGTTTGGGCTCGTGAGTTCTTCTGTGTTCCAGATAACGTGGATTAGATTATCGTCAAGGGAGAAGAAGGGGTTCTTGAAGTAGACGGGGACTCTTGCTAGTTCTTCAGGGGTAAGGTCTCTAGTGTTTTGGTCTGGTTGATTGCTCATTCACTAGAGCGTCTTTGTAGTCTTGATACGGTCCAACCGTCTGAGTCCCAGGCGTAAAAGATTTTATACCCTGGTTGTAGTGTTATCCCATGAGTTGCACTTGGTCGTTGACTAGATCGAATCCAACAATATTCCTCAAATATTCCGTAATGCGATATTAAGACACTAGATCTCCACAAGAGTCCTTGGAACCCTACTGGGTCTGTGGTGATGTCGCGGATGTTGTTGACTGTGTGCTGGAGGTTTAGGGGAACTCCGTGTCTCTGGAATATGAGTTGACAGTGCTGCTTGAAGGTCTGTAACTCTCTGGGGTTTCTCGTGGGTAGTGTTCTTGATATGAAGGGTACTTCTGGGAGGTGGTAGTACGTGGGTTGGGTTGCTAGGAATTGTCCTTCTTCACTACTAGTGGAGGGTTGACGAATGACTGGGGGAAGCTCGTGATAACTTGGATACGTGGGGGTCGCTTGAACTGGGTTACTTGGACGTGTACTTGTTGCTCGATTTACTCTCCTAATGTCTCTATTAGGGATTACTGGGGGGTGTTCTTCTGGAGAGGGAATAGGCGTATCCCTTCTTATGAACTGGTTTCGTTGTCTTCGGCTTCTGTGACGTTGGGATACTTGTTGAGATGCCAGGGTGATAGCCCAATCGAGTGCGCTTTCTGCCAGGGTGATTTAAACAAGGAACCTTCTATATTCTTTCTCTAGAAGGTAGATAATCTTGGCCTGGAGCCCACAATACTACACTAGGTGGAGTAGGTGGGGTATCTGGTCTGTAACCACAAGTACAGACTTCTTTACTACACCAACAGACGCCGTTACTGATCCACTGGTTGGCAGGTTCTCCCCAACCGCTGTCAGTATCTGTGAATGGTGTAGGGGGACTTGGACTTGGACTTGGTGGATTGCTTGATGGGAGAGGCTCGTCTCCGTTCTCTTGGATATCAAGGCGTGTGACGAAGTCGTGATCGTCAGGGGTGTCTGGAGGGAGGTGGAAGATTCTGGGATTGACGATATTGATGTCCGGGTTTTCAAGGGTTGTTTCCCAGTAGTTTCCCCACTTGAAGGTATATTCGCGACCTTCAGTGATAACTAGGCATGGTCCGAGTTGGGTAGATTCCAGTCGAATCTCTTGGAAGGATATTTGGACTTGTTCGTAGTCCAATCGAAATCGTTCAAGGAAGTATTGTCTTTCTCCTCTTAGGAGTTCTTCTATGATGCGCTGTCTTCTTGGGGCAATGTGGACAAACCAAAGATAGTCGTCTTTGTTCCACAAGAGGGTTGATTCGATGGGAGCGCCGTGGACCGTGAGTGTCTTGGATAGGTGCCAATACAGGAGTTGTTCTTGCGCGAGGTTGCTAAGCCTATCTAGCTTGCTGGTGACGAAGTCTTGAAACTCGACTAAGGTGAGTACCTTTCCGAATGGAAGTATAGCATCGAGGTCTTTAAGGAGAAGGGTACTGTCACTCCAAACTTCTATTGTGTTGGAGTGGGCAAGGTTAACGAGAGTGCTGGAAGGATAGTACAGTTGGAGTTGTCTTTCTCTGTGGGTTTCAAAGAGTGCTTGAGAGCGATTAATTTGCTCTTGTTCAGGGATTTGAGTCGGACGAAAATGGGACACTAAACCCCTTTTATTTTTCTACCAATGACCAAACTGACTACAACTACTTACTTGTAAGGTAAATAGTTATAGTTCCTGTTGATCTAAGTGGGTAGAGATATACAGGAAGGGGTCAGTGGGGAGTCGCGGCGTGAAACAATATGAAAGGAGGGAGGGGCTGGTTCTAACAGCGTCCTCAAAATGGTACCCTTGATCGATCACAAATATCCGGTCCTGCCAAAAGGCCAAGTACCCGTACGTGGAGATGATCCTACCGTCCAGGAAGTCTTGAAGCTCTAAGGTGACCAATGTCCCAACGTACGCCTGTCGGATTACTTGATTGAGGGGGGCAAATGCCCGACGGATGCCTTCTCGGAAATTGTACTTGATGGAGCCGAGAGGGAGATCTTGGCTGGGAAGGTCGATGACGGCTTGAGAGCAGGCGTAAAGGGGGGGAATACCAAGAGCAAGGGCGAGGGGACGGTGACGGGGGTAGAGCTGGATATAATGCGGGGACCAGAAACGGAAAGGGATGACACCGGGGAAGTTAGGGGGGTACGTGAGGAGGTGGTCGATGGAAGGGAGTTGTGTCAACGAGACCTGGTAAAACTCCGAAATAGGTCTCCACTCTTCTCCCTGGGGTGTCTGGACGTTAATAAATTGGTGGGGGTGCGGGCCGGTGGTGATGTTGATACAAGACGGGGGGCGAACGATGGGCAGGGCAGGAGGGACGTTCTCCTGATTTTCGTGGGGGAGGTCTTGGTCGGGGGTGTCTATGCGAGGGACGCCTTCTGCTACGTGGTGGTAGTTGATGGGTGAGTCCGGAGTGACAGGGCGAGCGGGAAGGGATGAGGACCGGGGGCGAGGCGAGACAAGACGGACCGACGGAGATGGGAGGTCAGAGAGGGGCGACAAGGGCCCGAGCAAAGGGGATTGGAAAACTTGAACCGGATCTGGGTACACCAGTTCCGGGGACGGGGAGCGAGGGACGAGGGGGGCGCCGGATCGAACGGCTACTTGAGACCGGATATCAAAATCCGGGGACGGGGACGATGGGCGAGAGACCGGGGACGAGACACCAGAGAGAGCAAGGTAGTTTTCGTCGAGTAAAACGTACTCGACACCAGGTGATGCCTCTGTGTAGGAGAGGGGGGTGGCTGGGCGAGGTGTCAGGGGGCGAGAGGGAACCGGGGACGAGGGCGCTACAAAAGCGGCCGGACCTTGGGGGAGAGCGACTTGCTCAACTTGGGCGAGGGGGGTGTTCAACCCTACCGGAGATAATGGACGAGTGAAGGGAGAGGAGGGGGAGAGGCGACGACGAGGGGGGCCACGATACTGTGGCTCCCACGAGGTGTAATAGGAACTTGAATCGCCGTCCCAGTGACCAAATTCGTCTCCGAAATCAGACACTATCAAGGAGCGTCCAGGTCAGATGGTGAGACTGTCCAAGTGTGATGAACACTCACTCAGAGTGTTCCTGCAATACACTTGGCTGACGAGGAGCACGGGGAACGACGAAGACGTTAGGGAAAACTTGGTAAAACTTGGCAAGAACAAGGATAACGAGGAGATTGCGAATCCAAGCTATGGTAATAGCGAAGAAAGGCACTAGAGGGTTATCCAAGTGGGAGTCACAAGTGGACAGTCTGAGGGACTGTCCGTTCTATTGCTCTAGCTTATATACCTGGGTACATGGTCTGTGCGTACTTTAGGGGAGGCTTACTACTTCCCACAGGTGCTGCGCAATGGAAGGTTCTAGAAGGGTTCTAAGTATATCAACCAATCAGAATAATCGTAGGTATCGTACGACTGCTCCGCAGTCGATTGCGCAAGATTGCGCCATAGTGGTGTGACTGCTCCGCAGTCCAATAGGATTAATCCAAAGAGTGGTACGACTTTCAGTCGTCAGGTGACTTGATAAACATAGGATAATCACGTGACCGTCGGAGTACGAATTTGGAACTCCGACTTCGGATTTCCCCTTTAGGAAATTGATTACATAAGACCGGGCCGGCGCGGACTGGTCTTAGATGCTCGAGTCACGACCCAAGTTTACAGGTTCGTGACACTGGTGGCATACTTACTCAAAAGTATCCTGATGGTCTCTGGCACCCTGTTGCATATCGCTCACAGTCCATGAGCAAAGAGGAATGCAACTACGAGATCTACAACAGAGAAATGCTTGGCTTAATCCGCGCCCTAGAGGACTGGAGACATTTCCTCGAAGGCATCTCCTTTGAAGTGATCACCGACCATAAAAACATGGAATGGTGGGCAAGCATGAAAGACTTAAACCGTCAACAGGCCCGATGGGCCCTGTACTTAAGTCGCTTCGCCTTCAAAATCACTTATAAGAAAGGAGACTCTATGCAAGCTGGCACATTAAGTAGATTCTCAAGAGATCACATCAAAGACAACGAGGACAACCACCAGGTTCAGGTTTTACAACCTAAGCATTTCCTCAATGCCGCTCAAGCACACTTCTGCCCAGAAGTGGACTCCCTAGGGAATCGCATAAGGCTCGCATCCATTCGAGAAGCAGAAGTCATAGAAGGTCTTAAAAATTTACAAAAGACCGCTCCAAAGGCTCTCATGGATGGAGTAGCGATGTGGGAGGAAGATGACGGCCTAGTTTACCATAGGGGGAAACTGTACGTTCCAAACGACCGGACTCTGAGACGAGACATGGTTAAGTCATGTCACGACTCTACCACTACCGGTTGCCCTGGTAAGAATGGCACCATCGAGCTAGTCAGTCGCTACTATTGGTGGCCACGCATGGCAGGCTTCATAAGCTCATACATAGAAGGATGCGATCGATGCCAAAGATACTGCAAAGATCTACACCCCAAAGCCATAATTCAGCCACAAGAAGTACCTGAGGGACCATGGCAGATAGTCGGAGTCGATCTAATCGGCCCCCTGCCCATGTCTGCCCATGTCACGTGGAAGGGATATGATCCTTAACATAGTGGATCATTACACAAAACAGATCCATCTATTCCCAGTGACCTCTCAAATCACGGCTGATGGGGTAGCATCCATCTACTTCGAGCAAGTCTTCCCCTTGCACGGGATCCCCAAGAAGATTATCAGCGATAGGGGACCCCAGTTTGCTGCAAGGAGCATGCGGGCACTGTACAAGCGACTAGGGATAGATGCAGGCCTCACTACCGCCTATCACCCTCAAGCTAACGGACAGGTAGAGCGCAAAAATCAAGAAGTAGAAGTCTACTTGCGCCTGTTCATTAGCAAGAGGCAGGATGATTGGGCAGACCTGCTCCCTACAGCGGAATTTGTGGTCAATAGTAGGCTCAACTCAGCCATGGGGCACACCCCCTTTGAGCTACTATACGGCTATACGCCCGACTTCACCATCCCCGCTGGTAGGCCCACCGGTATCCCAATGCTCGATAAGCGTCTACAAAACTTAGTTTCCACAAGAAGGGATGCAGAGGCAGCTCTACGCCTGAGTAAAAGGTGAATTCAGACAGACGTTGAACAAAGACATAAGCCATACATCTTCAATGTTGGGGATAAAGTCTGGTTGCAAGCTAAGCAAATAAAGATACACCAGCAGTCGTCCAAACTGGGCCCTAAGCAACTAGGCCCATTTGAAGTCACTGAAGTGAGAAGTGACGCCGACTACAAGCTTGCACTCCCCCCTGCATTACGGATCCATGATGTATTTCATGTAGACCGCCTCTCCCCTTACAAGGGAAACGAAGTTAGCGGGCTTGCGCCACCTCCACCTGAACCCATCACAGTCGAAGGGGAAGAAGAGTACGAAGTTGACCACATAAGAGATTCCAAACTCTTTGGTCGTACTCTCAAGTACCTAGTTCGCTGGAAGGGCTACGGTGAAGGCGAGGACACCTGGGAACCAGCTAAAAATCTAGCACACGCCCTGGATAAAGTTAAGGAGTTCCACTCCTCCAACCCGGGCGCACCTAGAAAAATAGCAGCTCTCATTTACGTGTCCTTGCCTTGGCAAGCATCTCACATGTACACAGAGGCCAACACGGACGTCAGCCCTTAAGAAGGGGGGTGATGTCACGGACGCGTATATTATTTTCCCTATTTTTCTGTATTTTTACGGAATTATTTAAGAAAGATATGAAGGGCCAAAGTACGAGATATCGTCAGTCACATGCTGCCACCATGTGCACCCATAAGCACGTGACCCTGGGATAGTTGCGCCCTTAATGGGACAACCCAATTCGGTCACATTCCATACATTCGTACAAGACTCATACGATTGGTAGATAAGGAAGGAACATTCTAGATAGCTCTAGAACTCGCTTAGTAGTTTACGCTTACTCGCTGTATTAGGTTTTACTCAGCAAGATAAAGCATCGCATCAGCGTTATGACAAGTGCATCAGTCAGCACAATAGATAGTGCTATTATTAGACACGACGTGTCAGCTCCTGAGTCATGGAGTCTTACTGTACACTTAGTAATAGTGTTTAGACTCAGTTCAAGCTCAGCCACAGTAGCGTATATAAACTCTCCTATAGCGTCCTGAGTGGAACCAACTTGTCCTCTTGGTTCTCCACTCAGGTGCGCATTTCCTTTGTACTCCTTACTCTCCAATCTAAACTTGTCCTCTTGGTTCTCCACTCAGCGTGCCACTGCATGATCACTGACTATCCGCATCCTTGTATAAAGGATCTGAGCTTTAGTCCCTCCGCATTGACTGCATGCTTAGTGTCATGGACGCGTATATTATTTTCCCTATTTTTCTGTATTTTTACGGAATTATTTAAGGGAGATATGAAGGGCCAAAGTACGAGATATCATCAGTCACATGTGGCCATCATGTGCACCTACAAGCACGTGATTGTGGGATAGTTGCACCCTCAATGGGACAACCCAATCCAGTCACATTCCATATATGTACGGACTCATACGATTGGTAGATAAGGAAGGAACATTCTAGATAGTCCTAGAACCCGCTTAGTAGTTTACGCTTACTCGCTGTATTAGGTTTTACTCAGCAAGATAAGGCATCGCGTCAGCGCTATGACAAGTGCATCAGTCAGCACAATAGATAGCGCTATTATTAGACATGACGTGTCAGCTCCTGAGTCATGGAGTCTTACTGTACACTTAGTAATAGTGTTTAGACTCAGTTCAAGCTCAGCCACAGTAGCGTATATAAACTCTCCTGTAGCATCCTGAATGGAACCAACTTGTCCTCTTGGTTCTCCACTCAGGTGCATATTCTCCTTGTACTCCTTACTCTCCAATCTGAACTTGTCCTCTTGGTTCTCCACTCAGCTTACCACTGTGTGACATCGCGAGATTGTAGTTCTGCATAAGGACTACCTTTGACCTTGCACGCTCCACAGTGACTGTATGTCACGGTACAAGTGGAACAGACTCTTACTTACGACTATGACCTTGTTAGTAAGCAGTAATGCGTCATGGACAGTAGTATCAGTCAGCGGTAGAACTATCACATGCCAGAGTAGCATGAGTC
>JAKELL010000516.1:0-28378 GCA_021524915.1 Lactarius akahatsu | reverse complement strand
AGATGCGTGTTCCGTGCCTCTCCCGACCAATAGCTAACGTCCCGAATTGGCCGCCATCAGATTCGTTATACTTACCCGGCGAGGAGACCCATCACGATTGACGATGCAGAGCACAGTGGCGCATGCGAACTTCGTCATAAGACGGTCAATAACGTGCGCGCGGGATGACGTCCAAGGTGTCTGCGGTGCATTGCTGGCAACACCCTCGACGAGGACCCTGATGATGGTAATATTGTTAGTTCGCCATCAATATCAAGCTCATCAACAGTCGGCCACGAATGTTTACGACGTCAGGCGTCTCCATCCAGTCGTCCCTGGCCTCAAGGCCGCTACATCCGCACAAAGAGCGGCATTGAAACGAGACGCTCGATCGAGGTGTGGGTGAGGTAACCAGGTACTGTCACATTTGCTCGTTCCCGTCCAAGTGTCTGATAGCGAACAATATCGCAAGACGTAGACTAGCCCGGGACACCATGATCCCAGGAGCAGGAAAGAAGGGTCATCCATCGCGCGCTTTGTGTGAAATGGGCATAATAGAGATACGGCGTTTCCTGCTAGAACCGGCAGAACTTGAACCATTGTATCCGGAGTCCGTTTCGTCACAATGACCTTCTTGTTCTTCCAAGTCCCCAGCGCCCAATTCCCCCGATTCTTTGTTTTTCAGCGATAGCGCATCGCACCATCACAGCTGACAGAAAGAAGCAGATATATCCTCAAAAATGAAGTGGATCCATGACAGAATCACATAAAAGATCTGGAGGCACAGCCCTTCGCCCAGGCCGAATGCAACAGGCACATAATTAGGGGTAATAAAGCTAGATGATTGTTATCGCAGCGGGGGTAAAGTGATAAGCATTTGTGAGGATGGCTATACCGAGCTGCTTCGAACTGGATGACATAACAAACCCATTTGGTACAGCCCGAAGGAAATGAATGACATCTTGTCCCGTGTAATTCAGTTGGTCCAGTCCTAGAATTTCGAAATCAAGGAACACGCGTTGATAAACAAAGCACTCGCTTGGAGATGACATTCGAACAGGGTGCTGTGTGTATCTGTGCTTCGTGAAAACGTGGGTCACCGTGGTGGAGGAACCACCCAAGGACAACATCGTTTTTGAAGAGGCGACCCAAATTCGAACTGCAATTTCACCACATGAATTCTACAATCGAGAGTTGTGTATATCCGGCATGGTGCAACGGTTAGCATACCTCGCTTTCACCGAGGAGGCCGGGGTTCGACTCCCCGTGCCGGAATTTTTTTTTGTATATTTTTCTTCTTTGTCTATACTTCAAGTTCTACTCCCTATCGCCTCTCCATGCAGACATCACAAATTCATAGAACAAACTGTATGTCAACTTTGCGGGTCCCGCGGGTCGCAGGCCAAAAGAACAATCTTTGACAGCAGAAACCTATCTTCTATGTCACGGTAGCCTCGAGGCTTCTCAACCACCGGGGTCGAGTCATTTGGTCGAATAGAAGGAATGTTGCCATGACGCAAGCCATGACGAGGTGCTGGTCGATGAAGGAGCAAAACAGACCGTTATTAAGTCTAACGGGTGCCGAGTAACGGTCAACGACATGACGAAACAAGTGACGAAATATTGTCCAAGTCCGATTTTGACGGAATGTGTGTAGCACCCAAGATTGCTCTTCGCGGCATAAACTCGTCCATGACCGGATGTACAAACATTTGTGTCTTCGCTAGGTTCTACGTTATCTTGATTCTTGACCGTTCGGACGCAAGGTAAGACATCTCTCGACATGTCGTGTTGTTGCAAAGTTGGTCTAATTCTACGTGACTCAGAGTCTACTACCCTTCGCGTGCTAGTTTCTTTATCTTCGAGGTGCCTTGTTATCCTCGCGTTTGCGATTACAGTATTACTCGGATAGTCCAAGACTCCAACTGAAGCGTCTCGTTTCACAAGTCATGACGTTGACATGCGCTCGGCAGCGCAATTCCCACAATGTCTTGCACCATATGGACTCCGATTTCCCTTGTCCTATCATGGTGGCTTCGATTTGCAGCCGCCGTGCCGACATATCTGTACTCAAGGCGTCGTGACGTGCGCTGATGGCGTTAATACCACCCGTATCAACGATGACCGTCCCTGCTCTAACGAAACTCGGTATCGCCTCATCAACGGTCTTGGCACCTTTGTCTCGATGACCATTGGTCGTCTGTTCCCGTCTTGCCTCACTACTAGCTGTCATTGTCATTTGTGTCAATTTACGGGAAGTCCCCGGACCTGGCCCAGGTACGTGGCTGAGACAGCGTGCTCGCTACCCGACCGTGTTTTGGTGGTGTACTGTAATGGTATATTCCGTCCCGGCGAAGTGCTGAGCGGTGTTGAGCACAGCCAGCGGCATTGCGATTGGTTCACCCCTGGCGGATCACGCCCACCAGAGCCCCGCCAAGAGGGCTTTCTTCACCCAGACCTCTACGCGAGTTCAAGGGGCAGGATGACCCTCCCGTCATCGGAAAATTCCTGCTTTTTTGTCGTCGATGATGCTGGGGCAGTTGGCGTGCGCACAGTGCGGCCGTTCTACCTAGTGGATTCAGGCGGCGACCACGTCACGCGGAAATAAAAACAGCTGGATGCCCCTACTTTCAGTTGTTCTGGAGAGACCGTTCAGAACCTCGTGCTCATGCCAGACGAGTGCGCTGCCTCGAACGGGAAAGTCGCGCATGCAGGATTGGTTGGCCCTCTATCTTTCTACTTCAAGATGCCCGACATCACAGCCCGTGATCCTACTCAGCCCACCACCTAGAACTTGAATTTTCTTGTAGAGATACGGTGAATTATATCCAGGCCACAGGAAGGTCCCAATACTGGTCAAACGCAAGCGCGAGAAGATCGACCGGAAGCCAGTACAAGGTAACAAGACGCACAAGACACTGTAGTGCCCTGGAAAACACACGCAGCGCGCGCCCACACCTTCTCGAAAATGACCAACATCGTTACACGGCGGTTCGTAACTCCTCTCCGGCAGGTCCGATACGCTACATGAACCCTTGAGAAGCTGCTCAAGCAAGGGGAGGGGACAGAACGTCATACATCACCGTCGCACAAGTAATCCCAGTTTATAACATTTCCCCGGAACGGCGGCACTGATGACAATAAGGTCAGAGAAACAGATGCGGATCTTCGCGCCTCATGCCCCTCTCATTTCGACACCTGACAAGTCGCTAAAGCCGCTCCATTATTGGATCATTGGGGTCATATAATGCATGGGCGGAACGGTCAGCCATCGTTCGTTTAAAAGGCTGGCTTACTCATAAGTGTCGCAGAACTTACTTCGAGCGGACGTTCCTAGGACGCCTTTTCTGCCCCACAGATACCGACGCCACTATTTCTAATTCGTATTTGTTGCGGGTGGTCTCGCGGATAGTCGTCCAGCTGCCTGGCTCCAGGGCAACGCCCACTCTGTTGTCTTTTCGAGTGTGTGCGTCCCTCTGAAGCGAAAAAAGACTGCGCGCTCGCCCTTCCTTTCCTTGGTTACTTCTGTTCTCTGTCAATCGCGAACGGGTTTCTATTCTGTAGCTTTTTAAAAAACTCTATGGTGAATCGCGTGTTCATCCTACACTAACATGATCCTTATTCGTTTGCACCATCCTTTCTTTCGTATGCTTCCACCCGGTCGCTTGACTTCGCTAACAGGAACTTCCCGATATGAGCCCCCATTTCACAACTATGCACAGGGCCCTTGAGCGCGAGCGCAGCGCTTATGTTTCCCTCAATTAAACGCTCGCACAGTAAGACATGGCCTAGATCATACCGCAAACAGGTTTAACGTGACTGCCAATAACAGATCACACCGCCAACAATGAGAAAGATCCATCGTAGCAAACTTGTATCTTGCGGATGCCTGAGAAAAAATGCCTTTCTACACCATCTGCATGAACACCAACAGTTCTCCCCACTGTACATCGAAAGCTATTTCAAGTTGTAAAAACGCTCCACTGCAGACGACATCAGTACATGTCCCACATAGAGAATGTAGCACTCATGGCAGGCCTGGTGAGACGGCGCTGGCGGCCCATCAGCGTCAAGTAACGTGTTGGTGCGAGCATTGTCATGTCGAAAATGCGAGAACATGCAGAAGATATATGCAGGTAGGAAAGAGATGACGTGCGTGTAACCTATTCTTATTATTGCCCCTTTCTTTTTGAACCGTTTATATCCCGGGATGCGAGCCGAGACTACATTAAGGGGCGTATGCAAGGTAGTATAGTGATTATTATTGCCCTTCGCTCAGGTTTACAGTAGTCATCTCTGGAAATATGGGCGACAGGATCTGTTGTACGCGCGTGCGTTGGCGTGGGCAGAGGGTGGATCGGGTCCAGGCCTCGACGATGTGAACGTGAAGTGAGCAGCCGAATTCTAAGTCAGAAAGGCTCAAGTTGAAAGGAAATCGGAAGGCGAGTTTCAGCCTTTCAGGTGTCGACTCGTGAGAGTGCGCGAGCCAGGGACTCAAAAACGCGCGCAAAAAGTTCGAGTAGTCCGAGAGCGAAAAGGAAAACTTGTAGACCCGTTCGGGTCCAGCTGTGTAACTTACTGTAAAACTTGGCGACGATGACGCAGAAACAGTCGGAAATTACTAAGGAAGAGGGACGAATGGCGTTTGGAGCGATGGGGAATTAGAGTCGATTGTGAACGAATTGAAGAAAAAGTGCGAGGATGAGAGCGAGTTGGTTGTCTTCGACTTCGACCAAACCCGAATAGTTCCAAAGTCACAGACAGGAGTAAGAAGTTAGAACGGGGAAATCCCCTTACATACAGAATGTATGACACCTAGGACCAAATGAAGTCAAAAACAACGAAGTCGAGAATTGAGAGGACGTATCATCCAAGTGGTCGAGGATGGAAAGGGAGTCGACGCACGAAAACATGCGACTAACACGAGGTAAGGATCACGAGCCGAAGATGAAAGCAGGGGGTCGGGAACAATGATGCATGGCCGAAACAACAACGCCGACGATAAAAACTTAGCAAAAAACGAAGGGTAGACTATGCCCAAGACAAAGAAGGGACATGAACAAAGACGCAGGCACGACGCCGAGGGTGTGGTTGACGAAATGCCGATAAGGAGAGATAGAAGGGTGAGATAGTTGGCCAGGAGACATTTGGGAGTGAATAACGAGGCTAGCCTGATGACCTCAGGTGGAGGATAGCATTGGCGTCGCAGTATGAGGACTTCACGGCTAAGAGCCAATACTGGAATATTTCGGCGCCCAACGAAGTCGAAAGGAACGAGGAAATGGCATACGAGGGGGAGACGGGTGGGGATAAGTTCTCACGCGACCGACAGCTCCGGAACAGCCGAAACAGGAGGAGGACTGCGGTACCCTCACACCGTGGAAGCAACAGAGCTATGGGAAGAGACAGAGCACCGGGAATAGGAAGATGGATCCCGAAGAACAGGGTCGCCTGTGGAGGCTGAAAGCGCTAACAATTGGGACTCGGTGTCTCGATGCAAAGGGACGTAAATCGTGCGGATGAAAGAAAGTATAAGCATCACATTTGATCTAAAGGTTGGGTGCTCGGGCCAGACTTGCGTTGCAGCCACGAGCTGATTCCAAAGGCCACAGAATTCGTGCTGAAGTTCAGGTGCGGCGGTTTCGACATCCAGTTGGCACGCCACGTGCAGTGAATTGCGAAAGATTTTATGTGAGTCCGAACCAGGATGTGATTCCCATGCGAGCTGAACGAGTTTACGGAGTTTGACGCTATTGCGCTGTTCACGGTGTTGGGAATAGAGTGTCCCCGACCATTCCAACCTTCGCTAGACTGTGCCGGCCCAACGCTCGTCTGATTGGTAATCCTCAAGCCGGTTGATGGCGACTGCAATGGTACACCTCGCAAGGGAACGGGTATTCGGGTCGTCGTCGTTGGCGTACTGATCCGCAAGGAGAACAAAGTCGACGGACTTGAAAATGGCAGATTCTGTGGAGCAGAGAGAGTGATAGAAAGTGCGCTGAAGAAGGTATAGATCAGTCCGCATCGCCTTTAGGCAGACCTCGATTCGCTGTTGCATTGTCGTATGCGAGGGGAGGTCGGAAGATAACAAGTGATTCATGAAAGCCACGATTGCCTTGGGAACTTGGTCGGTATTCGCTTGTCGGAGGATTTGCGCTGGGTCTTTTACCCATGTTGATTAATAGAAACCAGAAATTCCAGTAAGAAACTCTCCAACTCTTGTTCGTGAGTTAGGGAATGGAGAAGCCACGACATCGCTCGAGTGTCGAGTGTCGAAGTACGAGTAGGGACATCCTTCTCAACCTCCCGTAGCTGTATGGGCAAGCCAGTGAGGGGGCTGTCGGTACCCCGGCGGTAGATCGGAGAAAATGGGGGAACAAGTAGACTACGGGGGGCAACAGTCGGTACGGCCATCAAAGCTCCACATAAAAGGCCCGAGAGAAGGTATAACACATCGACAACCACAAATATAGGCGGAATCACCAGTTATGGTTAGAAAACTAAGTCCGCATAGGAAAAGGATAGATAGACGCGTGAAGGAGAGCATTTAAAACCCTCAAGGAATAGCGGAATAAACGCGAGAAATCTGTCCTTGCGCTATACTACTCCCGAATACGTGCACGCCTAGGCGGACTATACTGAGGCTCAGTCAGGAGCGTGTATCGGGGCACCCATTCTTGGGCCAGGGTTGCGCCAACGGAACACCCAAGGCTGATCGTCAAGCTTGTAAACCATAAAAAGTGTGAAAATTCGGGTGTGGCTGCCGGTGTGGGAGGGGACAGTTCCGATGAAATAAGGGAACTGTTTAAACTAGCCTGGAGCTGGTAAATTTGAGCGAGGTAGAAGGCCGAGACGTCTTGAGAGCTTGTTCGAGATGCAAAATAAGACTGCGACAAGAATCCCGCGACGGTGGCTGAGACCAAACCACTCTATCATGCAGTGGGTTAGCCATACCTGAGCAACGAAAGGGACCATGATGACCCACAAGAAGTATAAGGCCGTTTGCATCCTCTCTCCAGTTCTGGATGAGCTTCGAGTCGGACTCGTAGGTTTTTTCGTTTATGGAGAATAGGATGTCGGATCCATCAGTGAAATTGATCGCCGCCCGTGATGATTTGTGGTCTTGCTTACGCGGAATTTGGTCTTGCGAATCACCTGCTATAGTGAGCGCTCACAGAAATGGGGATGAAAATGGGATGAGGACACTCACCTACGACAGCAGCTTCGGTAGACACATGGCCGGAAAGGGGGAGGGGAATATATTGGTGGCCAGGAGACATGATAAACGGAGGCTGAAGGGATGGGTTTCGAAGAAGAGAAGCGCAGCGGCCCTTCTGAATGTCGCACCAGCACGACCCATTATAAACCCAGAAACATGCCTCGTCAATGTGCCAAGGGTTCTGCGCCACTACCACCAATTCCTCACCGCACGCCAGTGCTCGCTGCTATCTCTTGTGTGACACTGCTCTTCTATTCGTGGATGGGTTTCATGCGGCGCCGGATGGGAAACGGTACATGGTCTACAAACGCTAATAGCTAGCAGCACACAAATAAATTGTGAGACTGCATAGAGAGTGGGCAAAAGCACGAAGCGCTTCTCGATCGGGGATGAGGGGTTCACGAGTCCGAGGCAAGGTCACGATGGGGCCATCCAGCGATCGATGAGGGTAGGAAGACAGGCTTCATAATCGATCCCATAGCAAGATTACTGGGAGTAGCGGGCGGGTAAAAGAAAAGAGTTCTGGTTGAACCAGTCGAAGAGTTTGGGCAGATGGTTGGTGGCACGGAAAAGAGGGATTGGGCACGAGCGTCTGTCTGAGCGCGTACTCGTACCCACCGGTTTCATCCACCTGTCCCACCGCTGAGCGCTGAGCGCTCAGCATGCATAATTAAGTCTTCATCGACATCGCGAACAGAGAGGGCGGAAGTTCACAGCGTATCGTTCCACCCCTTTTCCCCCTCCTCGAAATAGTCGCCCAATCCCGCAAAACACGACGTGACCCCTATCTCATTAGTGTGCACAATGATGAGTGCGAGCGCAGCGCTTTTGTTTCTCTCCTCTCAGCAACGCACGACCCAAATCTCACCGCAGGCAGACCGGGCCGGCTTGGTTCCGCTGTATGTTGACATCAATGGTTGACGTCAAGACGAAGGAGAAAGACCCATCGCAGTAAAACGAAGAGTCCCTTTCTACACCATCTGCACTAACACTAATAGTGAAAGTCTCAGGATTGTATGATGCAATATACAAAGCAGAGGTGTCGATGGTGTATGCTGCATTCACGTTGCCACCATGCTCGATGAGTATCTGTGCGACTTTCAGGTTAGGCATGCATAATATAAGGGTCTCGTGCGGTGACGATCGTCCTCGTCCGGATCCTAAGAGCGCGACATGATTTGCCATTCTGCTATATTTGCCGGAGTCACACGCGGGGGTCTTCTAACCTGACCCAGGCCGAAGGGCCCAGCGGGATCGAAGACCCGTTGGACGGCATCTTGTGCATGAAGTGGCACATTCCCGAACTTGGCATGATGCACCCAGAACTGGCAGCGTCAAACGCAAGAGGAAGGTTCGCGATCAACCGTGGCCTCTGCCGTCCATGCTAAGCAAGACAACAAGACAGGCGCGTACGATCTTGTAATGGGCCAACTCAAAAGGAATGTAGTACTGCGAGACTCGTCCTCGCGCAATCCGGTTCGGTGTCAGGAATTCCTTTACCGAGATGTGTGAAAATTGTTCAACTGTCGTACGGTGTCGACATTGACAACCTCGATCAAGCTAGAGCACGTGGACAGAACTGCAGCCACTAGCCCGTATCGAACTGGGGATTGTCTCCTTGATCGAGGTCGAATGCAAGGAATTCTGCAAGCTCTTCCGCGCGAAGAGGGCGAGAAGTAATCCACTGGAAAAGACGGTGTGCATACGCCAAATCGTGTTCGTTTCATCGATGTGCGTGTGCTCGTACGTCGCGTTCAGAGTTCCCTGTAACTCGTCCGGAGTGCGCCAGATGTGCCCGTGGTAGGCGATGTAAGCCATATAGCTGGTAGAAATATTGCGATCTCAGTTTTCCGCTTCAGATCATAAGCTGATGCGGTGCCTAACATTATATTAGCACCCTTGAATGAGTCTATTGATGACGAGCTCCTTTGTCTCTCGCGTCCACTTGCGCATGTCTGTATCTCAGGCTGTATTGATGACAGAGATGATATAGTCATTGATGTCTTCCTGTTGTCCGCTCTCGTCGTGCAGCGATTCACAATTGAATGCCAAATGTTGAAGATTGGCTTTGATATCTGCCTCGAGATGGCTCGCAACGCATACATGTAAGCTGGGATAGCCTTGCGTTGGAGACGCACAGTTGGCTGAAGCCGTCACCTTCTTCCCGGCCCGTCACGCGTCACGGTCCGTACTATTCCTCCGCTCCGCTTCCTCGGGCTTCTCCGGTTGAGTTTTCCTGGCTACTTCACCGCTCCTCCTCGTGCGCTAGCCTATCAACTCCCTCTTGTACTACCTGGTCCTGTTCAAGCTAGGAGCTTTGTGTGACCTACATATAGTTCCTATGAGTAAGTCATTATTGATGTATGCAGTTGTAGCTGCCACTAGCTTCATCTGCATTCATCATGATGACTGGGTACTTATCATTCGTGTTTTTTGGAGGCTAGTTATCTATCAAATTATGCCCATTTTAACGTTGCTCTCACCGCCGCTCTTAACGCGGCCTTCTCAGCACTGCGTGCCCCCTCCACTGGCCCCGGCAACTGCGTATGTATATTCCGGCCCACTACCCTCATACTACGTCGGATCGGTACTCCCTTCAAATGGCCTGTATGTGTATCGCTTACCGTTTGGCCTCTGTCACGGTTCTCCCGCCTTGTCGCTCCCTATCAGACTCGTACGACCTTCGCCATTCCTGGGCACGGTACCGACGCCATGGCCTACTTCGCCTTCGCAAACGGAGTCTGGCTTCGAGTCTGTGTGCCGGACGTCGCTCCCCCTTAACACCGAGAGGACCTCTCCGTCGTTTGCGTACTTTGCCATCAGCTTTCAGCCGCACGCCTGCGAATCGAACATCGACGTCGACGTCTACCCCCTATGTGATCATCTTGAATCCACTGTCCCACAGCCTGAGGGCAGGTTGGTCGCGTCCACAGCACCCTCTGAGCACACAGCGCCGAACTTGTTCGGGACGATGTGCTCGCTATCTTTTTCTACTGTTTCGTCCGTTGGTGAGTACACCATGCATTCGCCTCCCTCAGCTTATTCCCGCGTGTCGAGCTTCCCAACCTTCACTCCGTCGATACTGTTCGTCATTAAGCGCCCACCCCGAGTATGACCTCCGAACCCGGGCCTGTGACATCACTGTCCCGCGTATCCGGCAAGTTCCACCTCGTTACAATCAACTCCAGTAGACTAACCACTGATTTAATCCTCCCAAGGTGGCGTCCAATGAAACTGTCCATCCGCCGCGACGGTCGTAGGTACTGCGGCCGCCTCTACTTCGAATGCTATCACCCCCGCTACCGCCACCTGCTCGCGATCTAACTCGTATCGTTCTGCGTCGCTGCCGAGGGGCTCTTCAAGGTACAAGGAGTCGTGTGGCGTAATACTCGCAAGTCATTGGCCTGCTTTCAAGTTCATCAATAGTTCCTCGGAAAACAAAACCAATGGAATTTCATCAGTCGGGCGTCCCATCCAACTTACCTAGCCCTGGGGCTGTGCTCTCAGAGTCGTCGGAGACGCTCTCGGTGCCTGCTACCGGGCTCTTTGATTTCGGGAAGGCCCTTGGGACCATCATGAGGAAGTACGTCCCTGCCTCAGTTTGTTGGTTCCATCGCTAAATGGGACTTTAGGCAAGACTGTGCAGGTATTCAGCCGCGAGAGCTTGGCGTAGTGTTTAAGGACCTCCGCGTTGTCGGCTTGGGGGCTGCCACCAGCTACCAGCCTACCCTTGGCTCTTTCTTCAACCCTAAGGTCATCATCGAAAATTCAGGCCCGGGCCTCACGGCGTCAGCCCACTTTGCGCGATATCTTCAGTGGTTCCGAAGGCATTGTTCGCCCGGGGGAAATGCTGCGTATGTTGTCTTTACTTTTGTCTGAGTCCGACATGATTTTCTCAACCAACCTCGTCCTGGGAAACCCAGGCTCAGGATGCAGCCCGTTGCCTGAAAACGTGCACCAACCTGCGCGCAGAGTATCATCACGTTGAGGGTGAAGCGTGTTGCGACTCTCCCACCAGAATACGTTGCCAAGCACTATTGCGGGGACATTGTCTACTCTCCCGAGGACGACATACATTTCCCAAAGTTTAGAGTCGATGAAATACTCCGCTTTGCTACCAAGATGCGTGCCAATCGTCTGGGGCTTCCGCGTAGTCGTGACGTGCAGCACATAACCGACATTGCGCAAACCATTCTGGTTTGCGACACGTGAAGAATACGCCCGTTGGTGATGTGGCTATCCGGGAGTACAGTATCTGGCGGCGAGAAGAAGCGTGTTTCAATAGGCGAGGCATTGACGCTTCGTTCCAGAGTCTCTGCGTAGGACAAGTTGGTATTCCCGCACCAGTTTTCGGGCGTAATTCCTACGACAGTTCCACTCGATGTCTCGACGCTTCGACGGCCCTCGAGTTTGTTCGTACACTACGCATAGCAACTGACGTGCGCACATATCAACCATCGTACTTTGACCGCACAAACCAAGCCCGGCAATATTTCATCGATCTTGGTTTTGGACCATCACATCGGCAGACGATTTCCTTGTTGCAGGTGTGTTGCGTGCTTTTATATGTAATTTTTCTTTTGTTTTGCTCAACATCTTTACTCTAGTTACGAACCCCCTCGCACGCACCACGCACGGTCCGCGAGGACTATAAGGGACCAGTCCCTCAGACAGCTGCCGAATTCGCCTCTCCATTTCTTGGCATCGGGAGTGAGTGCAGTGAAATGCATGGACATAGACGCATACTTCAAAGAGTTTGTTGGCCACCCTCGCGTACAAACAGAGCGCAGCAGCGGAGCACGCGACCATGCAGCGTAAGGGGAGCGCCTACATGATATATATCCCCATATAGGCTCGTGCCGTCATGCTACGCTGCCTGCAAATTCTGCCTGGCATTCTCGCCACACAATTGATTGTCCTCATGTATTCTTATCTAGCGAGCTAATATTCCGTACTAATCCCACCTTTCAGGCTGAAAGATGAGACATCATCAAGGACGTCATAATGCTTCGCGCGCGGGATATTCTCTTGTATGTCACCACAGGTTGTTATCTTCGCCTTCGCCCCATCTCGCCAGTTCCTTACCTTGGGCGGCATTGTCTTCAATCGTTGAGATCCCAGCCTCTCTTCGCGCACCGGTCTATTGTGGTAAATCGTTCAGGGAAAAATGAACCGGCCCGGTTGTCTGTTGTTGTTGCCGTGGTCATTGGCTGTAGCCGAAAGTGACTGTAACTCTTTTTCCGAGAGCCATGGATTCACAAACCAGTATTGGTGGCCACCGCTAGTCTTTCCAAGTGGATTGACCAATGAGTCAATTTGAATGCGGACGTCAACTCTGAATACACAGTAACATCAAGGTATTATATTATTTTTGGTATCCGAACTACTAGTACTAGTACTCTCTCGATTGTTGGAGCTTGTATTGCAGCTGTAGTTTTTCTGTCGTCGCAATCAGCCGAGCATGGTTGGGAAGTTATTTTTCTTAAAGGCTCCAGCTGGGAGGGGTTCCGGCAACTTGAAGAGGCAGCTACGCATAGAAATGTCAACCTCTTCGTGATCACGATCCCTATCGGGGCTGGCGCACTCTTGGGCGCACTCCTACGCAACATCGACCATTTCAAAACGAGACCTACTATGATTTCCTGACAAGAGTGGCCGCCAGTCACCTTGCCAACATCTAGTGCCAACCTTAGTTGCCGCATGGACCCAAAAAAACCCCGTCTCTTCCCTCAGATTGACCTCAGATTGAGCCCGAAACGTCGCGGCAACGGAACGGACAACCGGAGGCCAGACCACACAATTAGATAATCGCTAAATTACCGTAGAATAACTGGATAATAACCAGGATCTGCGGAGATAGGAGCATACAACTCTCACATACCCTCACGTACATAACCTACCGACCTCACTGAATCCTAGCACCCTGCAGCTACTGTTCTGTCATTTGTGTGAAAGAGATGGTGACACGGCTGAGCCTACTCATTGTTTTCCCCAAGGTTTTCCCGACTCGGAGGAATGTGGGAACGAAGGCCCAGGTGTCGTTAGCACGTGTGGTGGTTAACGCCCATCTGCACTGTAACGTCGCCTCCGACAGTAAGAGGCCACCATCACATTCACTGCGTGCAAAGCAGGGTTTTCAGACCAATAAAACCCATGGAAAACCTTATGGAGTGTTGAACATTAACCACTTATCAAGAATTTTATATAGGTTTTCTATGGGTTTTATTGGTCCGAAAACTCTGCTTCGCATGCAGTGATTGGGCCCGGCATCAGTCGCACGACTGTGCACAGGCATTCGACGTCGCGCAACCCCAAGACCTCGCTCGGTGCGCAATCCACTGCACCAGACTGGACAACTTGAAGTTCGCCCGCCTAGTCCGCACTGCACGGCCGATCCATACAGTACCAGTATCGGAGCGGGGACGTGTAAGAACGGAACGGTCATTAGGTAGAACATGCACGCGTTCCGTACTGGTAACACAACTTTAGATTGGTGCTAACGTAAATCATCCGACTCGGACGCGGCGACGCCACCTATTCGCTACGGCGCACAACTCCATGGAAAGCCTACCCAGTAAATCCTGGAATTAGCATTAAAAATATCCACAGTAATTACCTCGCGTTCAGTGCACGTTGCCTCAGAAAAAGTGCTACAGTAGCTTGTACAGTAACTTAGTCCAAGTTGTCCACGTGACCGCGTAGAAATGAAGCTGAGAGCGAGCGCGCGAAATTTTGTTCATTATCGTCTTTTTTTTTTTGATTTCCTCCGTTTTCCCGGCCTCATTGTAACCATGCTTGTCTGTCACTGACAAACCAATCTTTGCTATCTCAAAGCCCCTCCGCCCATTTCTCACGCTAACACTTCCTACTGAACTCCCCCCTCGGGCCTCTCCCCCCTCTTCTTCCCTCTTTTTGTTGTTTTTCGAGCAACCATGCGTCGCAGTGGAACTCACAAGGCCGATGCACCCCCATTTGAACCACTTCCGGACAACATGTTCAGTCGTCGAACCCATCCATCCTGGCACGACGCCTATGCCCGATGTGTCGGGCTCTTCTTCTGGGCAGTCGGCCGCCAGCCGCCTCCCGGAACAGCCTCCTACGACATGTGCTCGCGAGTGCTCGGCCACCTCGTCCTGGAAGCCCCCACCGAGCTCGGGCGGGACTGGGTGTGCAAGAAAATACTGGGCTGCGCGGACGAGCACGCGCTCGCACGCCTGGCGCAGAAGTACATATTCACCTTTGTCGCGGCGTGTGCGTCGTCCGCGTCACATAGGCCGCGTCGCCGGCTCTGAAAGTTCGTTTCCCAGAAGTTAGGGCTTCTGTAGGACCGTCGTCACCCGCGCGTGGCGGACTCGGGAGAGGAGCGGTGGGGGGCTCGTCCATCTCTACGCCCGGCGGCGATCGTGGCGCACGTGGCGCTGCCCTTTCCACCTACCAGGATAAGAGGATGCTTGTGCGCTTCCCTACTCCCTCACTTCCCCATTCATCTTGATGGACCCAGAGCTGCGGACCCGAAACTAGGCGTTGGAGCGCGATGCATGCAGATGCATGATCACGGGCTCGGTGCACTCGGCGTCTGCAATAGGCGCGGCAACACTCGCGGGCGCTCCCACAGCGGTGGTGGAAGCCACGTTCATCATCCCCCCTTCGGTTGATATCCGGACGCTTTCCCGGTACGCCGGATTCTCGAGCGATGATCCTCTCTGCGAACCCGCACCGTCCTTCTACCGTGTCGAGAATCTGCTCACTCTACATGCCGACGCGGCGGACGAGTTTAGGAGCCTCAACGTTTGGCTCGAGGCAACCGTGAGTAAACACCGCTTCCCTAGACCCAGATCCCTTCTTTTCTATGTTGTTTCTTTCTTACTTGGTGAGACTCAGCGCTTGTTTCCACACTGCAGGGTCGCAAGGACGAATATCAAGTCGTCACATGGAACCCTACCACCCTCGCGGCGTCCCGCCGACAGACGACAGTGGCATTCTCGACCGCGGATCCCGGTGTGCGTCCCGTTCCCTCTGTGCACTATCTCCGCCTGCGTGCTGCATGTGCGCGCGTGGCTCACAAGTCGGGCGCTGCGGTGTACATCGAAGCGCTTACGAGGGACCTCGCGACATTATCTGTCCTGGCGGAAGATGGATCGTCAGCAGGCGTGCTCACAGCTGCGCTTTCCCGAGTAACAGGCGGGTGATGAGTGCATGAGAGACCGCTATAATGTTGTCTCCGATTGTTGGTCAGTCACAATCAATCGCCGATGTATCTGGCGTTCCATCTTGGGTACCGCTACCGGTTTTGTTAACTTTGCGTATACATGTCATGGGCTTATCATATCCCCAATGGAAACGTGTGATCTCCCATGTTGCGGCGTTGCTGTAAACTTCGCGAACATCCAGAAAGGCTAGCAAGCATTTCCAAAAACACAAGGATTATGATCATCCTGCTCTGCCTGCTGGAGATGATATTAAAGCACCGCCGTGACAGGAATAGAGACTTTTTGAGGGACGCCCACGAAGATTACTGTAGTCAGTGAATGGGAGTGTTACTGTAAAAGCAATCGCCAACTTGTCCTAACTCCTGCGGAATTTGTTCTTCTGTTTGTTGACCAGGCGATCAGGATGGACATGTTTATCGGCTCAATGAAATGACAGAACAGCAAAGATAGAAACGTTCATGTGTACGGAATTAAAACGCAACGTGACAAGCCAACGTGTTCCGGGTACAGTGAATGCGTCACTCGGGCGAAAAAAATAAGGGCGGAGCAAGTAGATCCAACGATTTTTGGATCTGAGCGCTGAATGCCTAGTCAGACATCAGTGGCACATCACCTCACGATAAAGTCTTCGTAGAAAACCTGCTTGCGAGTCCAGGCTGGGCAGGTCGTTCCATTTGAGCTGTCACTCAAGATCGTGCCACTTGATAATGTTATGATCCCAAGTCGATAAGGCAGCCCGTGAGGTTCCCACCGCCCGTCCACTTTGCCAATGGGGTCTGCGGAAGGGGAACTCCAGAGAAGAGTCAGAAGACTGGCGCCACAAAAGCAAAAGCTCAAATTGCGCGTCTTCCTTCGGTCACGATGGCGGAGACGGGCGGACGGCAAAGTGAAGGAGACCTGATGCGAGCGGCGGGCGGCAGAGATCCACACACAGGGGACGAGAGTACTGAATGCAGAAAATCAGCGCCTGCGAAATCGCATTCTGCAGCAGCGGTACAGTAGGCGTTGCACGTGGTGCATGACTAATAGTCGGGCTCTCTGACGAATTTGAAATCCTCTGTTACCCTATAATGACGGTCATGAGGCGTTTATTTCACCTTCAAAACAGCGTAGACGGACGGGATCAACTGTACGGTACTGCTGTCAGCCGCAAGATGCAAATGCCCAATTACAGTAACATGAGCACGTCTCAGGTATCGTGCGATCAGGCATTACTGTACTGTAACCAAACTGAGTTGTCCCTCGGAGCGATGAGTCCTCAGGACTGTGCAAGTTTGCAATACGAGGGAGGACGAGCTAGTGCTAAACACGTCCGGTGTGGTGCGGAACACGCGTACTCGGCTATAAGCAGCAAAATTTAGCCCGCACACTAGTAAAACAGTTACAGTATAGGCGGCAGAAACGAGTTCATGTGCCGGGCTAGGTACCAATACTGTAGCGCCGGAAGGGTAGGCACATGCAGGGGTTCGTACAAGTGCGTGGTCCCAGTTTATTTATTTATTCCCAGGGAAAGCAACGAATACCAGGAGTGTGTAATCAAGTAGAGTCGATTTAGGACCGCGTTCGTGGAGTGGGAGAGCCACGACGTCTGTGAAGTCAAGGTATGCTATGGATCCGAGTTCTTGAAAAGATCGCCGGCACCGGTTTGACCAAATTTGTCTTCAAATCTTACAGGACCGTAAGTCTGTAGGATGGATCCCTACTACGTCTTTGCACCCGGGTTTGCGAAGAAGCGGCGATTACTCTATGAGCAACCTCGCTTTTGGCACCCAGGGGAGACTATTTTGACTCGCAACGTTGGATTCAAGGGCATGTCGTAAGATCTCTGGCTATCTCTGTCGGTACTGTACAGAGAGGCAGCATGTCAGGAGTTGAATTCGAAGTGCGTAAGCAATTACAGCAGCCAACTGAAGTCATTGGAAACTTAACTTGGGCTTGTTGGAACCGCGTGCAAATTCACGTGACCTGAGCGGTTCCACAGTGGATCTATTGATACCGTACAGTAAGTACTAAGTTAGCCAAGGTACCAGCGGCAAGACTCTAGCGGGGCCGGGTACCAATTACAAGCGCCGTACGGCGTACGACGTACACTTCCCGCCAATACCAAAAAGGCGTGCCCGGGTAACTTTGCATGACCTTGTGCTTAAATGTCAACATGTCAACTCTCATGCCCGCAAGCTTTGTGTTCCCTTCCTTCCCTCCAGCTACCCACAGCGGCGCAGCCCAGTCCTGCCTCTGTATACCCACTTTGGAGTCAGAGGCTATACCGTTTCTGCTCCTTGATCGACGTCTCGTCATCACCGACCTTCTTTGATCTGTCGCCTTCGATTCCTCACAAAATAAATTAGGGTCATTTTACGCCCAGGTCCTTTTGCGATGTTGTTCAAATTCCGGGTGTTTAAGCTCGTTGTTATGTTTCTCGCGACTGTCCTCGCTCAGAATCATGGCTCCGAGCAGTCCGAGGCCAAGATTTCTGGTGCGCGTTTTCTCCCTCTCATGCACCAACCCTCTCTTTTACCTGTCACCCTCCCGTTGTAGATCCTAATCTCGAGTGCACGCCGTACTATTATGCACCCTCGGGCCAGTACGTCCACGACTTCCCCCCAGTATGGCAGCCCGCGACGTTGCTTGCGAACGACACTAAGGGCCAGGCCTTGTGGGCCGAAATCTCGCCCAGTATACCGACGAACATTCAGCCTAAGAGGCAGCCCGACGGGAGCACCACCAACGTGGCCTACGACTCGGAGAATGACCCGGACTGCTGTGAGTTGCCCTTCTTTCAACTGTGACGACCAATGCGGGAATTGCGAGGTTGGTTTGTTCCCATGGCTGCGTTGAAGCCGCACAGCTTTAGCTCGCCAAGTGGCAGCTTCCTCGAATGAAGTTGCCGAATTGACGCCTGACCACTTTAAGTATCCGTCAAAATCGCAAACCGTGGCTGATTCACGCTTCTTTTACGAACAGGGTGGACGATTCGCCAGTGCACGACACCGAAGCTCGCCAGATTGTCGCCGGATGTGTCTAGCATACCGGAGCCCAAGACAATGGGGTACGGGTTCGATGACGGGCCCAACTGCACGCACAATGCGTTCTACGACTTCCTCGCGAGCCAAAAACAGAAGGCGACAATGTATTACATTGGGAGTAATGTGCTTAACTGGCCGCTAGAGGCCCAGCGCGCGATTGCAGATGGGCACGAAATCTGCGCTCGTGAGTGTTGACTTGTAATTCTCTATGTTCCATCGACGTCGGAACTGATTGTCGTTCGTGTGGCGTGGCAGACACTTGGTCACATCATTACAGTGAGGTTCTTCGACGCTCGGGGCTTAGCAGTTATGCACAATCGGTCTCATTTACTGATGCGCGTCCGTAGTGACGGCATTCCGGAGCCAAGACGCGTTCGCAGAGTTGTGGTATACTGTGAGTACTTGTGGCGGTCAACGCCACGTATGCTGATGCTGTATGTGTGTTTCTCCCAGATCAAGGCCATCAAGCTCGTCACCGGGGTTACCCCAACCTGCTGGCGCCCACCCTACGGAGACGTGGATGTATGTGTTTATCTTCCTAACGCTGACACGAGACTGACACGTCCTCTGGGTGCAGGACCGCATTCGTGCGATTGCCGCCGCGCTTGGCTTGCAGACGATCATGTGGAAGTACGACTCGTTCGACTGGCGCGCCGGACAAGACAGCACCGGCACCACCGATGTCGACAATAACTATAAAATGTTTATCAGAAACTTGACCTCTGGAGCCTTCAATACGGTCGGGGGTATCATGCTCACACATGAGCTGAACAACTTTACAATGCAAGAGGCGGTCAAGTGGTACCCTCAACTCAAGGCTGCCTTCTCGGTGCGATAACGTCTCCCCCCGATTGCCCATCAAATCCCAGAAACAATACTGACATACATGCTAGGCCATCGTCCCCATTGGGGTCGCACTCAACAAGACGCAGCCGTACAAGGAGCCCAACCATCACCTACCGACGTTTGAGCAGTGTACGTTCATACCAACCTGAGTTGTCTGTTTATAGGAGAACTCATTTGTAAACCTCACTTGTCGTTGGCAGATACTGCAGGCCAGGTGACGGTCCCGGACACTGCGTAATAAAATCTAACAGGCTAGACGGGGAACCTTAGTATGTTATGACTTAGTATGAACTGTTTTGATCCCGGGATGCGTACCCGGGCCATGGGTACAGACTGGTCATAGCTGAGGCTACATTTAGAGGTGTGTGCTAGGTGGTGCATCTTTATAATAGATTAATACGTGTTGATTCGTCCCCGGAGTTTGTGGACTTGGAACTCGTTTTGAGTCATCTTTGCGTATACAGTTTCCCCTCTTTGTTCCAGATTATAGAGGACTTTCCCACTATTGCCTCGTTATCACCTGGACCAGACACATTTTAGAGGTGAATTTTGCCAGCTCGTAATTGGGACCCGAATCGAATACCCATGTAATTCGGGACTCACCTGGGCTGATGTGGCACACAACGCTATCAATGTGTTCACATCGCCCACAGTGACATTGACATTGCACAGTGTTGCCGCGAGCTGGAAACTCGACGCCAACTCTATCTAACTCAGGAGTTCACACCTGTGCAACTTGGAGTTTCTCCAAAAATGCCTTGCAGATATTTCCTTCGGATAAGGCAGGTCCCCACCGTTACCATTTATGAACAAAAGAGGTGATCTGCGGGATGGGAACTTCAGCAAGAACTCCATGGAAGACTGGCACCACAAAAGTAAAAGCTCAAATTGCACATCCTCCTTCGGTCGCGATGGTGGAGCGGGCTGAAGGAAAAGTGAACAAGACCTGATGCGAACGGCGGGCGGTGGAGATCCATGCACAGGGGATGAGAGTGCTGTATGTAGAAAATCAGCGCCTGCAAGGGTATTATGCAGGGTCATAATGCGTACCGAAGGTGCCCCGACCCCGAGGAGCTGCACGTGATGCATGACTAATACACGGACAGCGGCATTTTTGTTTGCTTTCAAGTTGTCCTTTGTATCAGCGTGTAAGGACGCTTATGTTCGCTCGCCTTCAGTGTCGGACGAGGCGGTTCGGACGGGATCAGCAACATACTGTGCTACTGTCAGCCGCCGCACGATATAACCGCCCATTACCCTGCGCCCGTCCTACTAACATATCATGCGATGATCACGGGTCTAACATTAAACCGAATGGAGGTGTCCTTGGAGGTGTCTCTCGGCGAGATAAGTCCTCAGGCCTCAGGACTGTGCTTGGCAACACGATGAGGGCTTGGCTAGCAGAACAAGAGTACTTGGCTATTACAGTAGCAAGAAAATCTAGCCAGCACACTAGAAAACCTGTAACGGACGTTGACACTACTGTAGTGGCAAAAACGAGTTCAGGTGCCGAACCAGGTACCAATACTGTAGCTCCGGAAAGGTGGGCACATGTAGGGGTCCGTACATGTGCGCTGTGGTCCCAATTTACTTACTTATTCTCAGGAAGGCAACGAGTGTCAGGGGTGTGAGATCAAGCAGAGTCGATTTGGGACCACGTTTGTGGAGTGGGAGAGCGGCTTTGCGGTGCTGGGGACGTAAGTTACTGTATGCGCGTGAGCATTTTTCTTTTGGGCCATCCTCGTGTGTTTGCTTCACATGAATGGGGATATGCGGTAAGAGCCTGGAACATCGCTTCTGACCCTGAGATCCAAACAGATGTATCGCCCACTCAGTCATCTGGAGAAGCGTGGCATGGCGTCTGTGAAGTCAAGGTATGTTATGAGTCTGGATTTCTTACCGTAGTTAAAGGAAAGATCACGGGCAGCCTGGCACCCATTGGCGATGGGTTGACCTTTTTTGTCTTCAAATATTCCAGGTCTGGGGGAATGTGGAAACTGCACCAGAGACTGATCAGGGGTAGAACTAGCCATAGAAGAGACGAACATGCATTCCAACGCATCCTAGGTCTTTGCACACGGTAACCCAGTTTTCGAAAAATCGGCGGGTTACTCTTTGAGTGGCCTCGCTTTTGGCGTCTAGGGGGGACAAATTTGACTCGCAATGTTGGATTCGAGGGCACATTGCAAGGTCTCGGACTATCGATACATGGGGGCAGCATGTCGGGTGGAAGTGCGTAAACGATTCGCCAACTGAAGTCATCAGACTCCAAGGGTGAGTTTGATCTCACCTCATTCCGTTCCCAACATTGAGACCGGGAACTTAGAACTTAGCTCAGGAACTTCAAAGTTGAAACCTGTGAAGACCGAAAAAAAAAATCAGCCTCAGAGGAAGGCGAGGTGTGAGGCCGGTGAGATGGAATTCTTGCGCACCACCCCCTATATTGGCTCGCATGGACGGAGGTATTGAATTTTCAGTACGCTCTACGTCGAGAGAATTAGCGGGCCAGGCTGAAACTAGGAAGATACTGAGCGAACCGAGCACATCGACTAGGGGCCCGCGATCATGGAACAAGCGAGGTAGGAGAACGCTGTCACTCTTTTGCCGGCAGACGGCGGTGTGTAGTCATAGACTTTTGTCCTTAAGGCCCTCGTGTGGTGGTTCCCGTTGAGGTGCGTCGCTCTATGTACATATCTGACCGTTGGACTTTCACAGGCGGGTGGACCCCGTCCTGTCTGTAGCTAAGGCACCTTTCACGAATGGTACATCATCCATCCGCCCTTCCAGAGTTCTTCATTAATGCAATCGGCGCGGTCACGATCGCGATCCTGTACGGGAACCCTTTGCAGTTTGTTGCCCAGCATCGCCCGCAACCTCTCCGACCAATAATTCTCGGGGGCCTGGTGATCTGCGTCGCGTCGGTGTTTATCTCAAGCCTGGTGACAAAGGTGAGGCCGATTATCGCGTGTTCTTCGCAAAAGTGTCGATCCCGTTCGTTTTCGAGGTATGGTATCTTACATTATTTCAAGGAGTTTCTTGGATCACAGACGAGTGGTTGTATGCACCAGTCATTTCTTCAACCCCTAGAGCCTTCTACATGCACTCCCATCAGTAGGGCCGTAGGTCACTGAGTGGTTTGTCGCAGTGTTTTTTTTCATACCAACTGTCATTCTACATCCCCTTGTAATGCCAGTGGGCCTTTTGGAAACGCTCTCTTGCTAGTTCTTGCATCTTTGGTGACTCCGGGCTCGGCGGTGTAGGCTTCCGATTCTCGTCGAATTCCTCCTCAAGCGTCTCGGTTTTCGTTGGATGATACATGTTCTGGCGTACTTGGCGGAGCAGCAACGCTTGGCGTAAACCGCGCATGCCAATACTCACCGAGGATCGACGCGGACCTGCTCCTCTCATCAATACAATCGAATTTCACATATCACCCGCGTTCCTCGCAGTTGTAAGTTCCATATCTTTCCCCTTGGCCAAATCTTTTCTGCATAATTGATTACCGTCTTCTTGCAAGCACCTGGATACTTCCTTGTTTCACCGCACATGCCGGTCTACGTAGTGTCCCTTGGCTACTCACGTAAAAACGGGGACCATCGTGTTGGCTGTCATCAACCAGGCTTGCTACGGCCGCTGTTACGTTCGCCAAGTTTTCACATCAACCTGCTCATACTAGGTTGCTGACTGACACACGTCGAAGGCCAACTCGACTCAGGATGATACTGCGATGTTGGATCATACACCCCCATTATGATCCTATCCGCGTTGCTCTCATCAGTGCTCACCTATGTCCTTTGGAGCTTCCCGCACAGCCTCGCACACGTCCTCGTTTTCTTTGTTCTCTTCGGAAGCATCATGGTGTAGCGAGCAATAGTTCCCGATCCAAAGGGAAGCGTAGATGGTAGTACGAGAAGGGAGAATAGGAAGCGCGACGTATACACTAGCAGAGACGCGGCGGACACAGACGGAAACTTAATCATAAACACAAAACGAAGGCATGTCCGTTCTCATAAGCGAGCGAGGAGTGTGTGCAGCGATATCTATCGTTTCGAGCCAAATTGGAGGTGAGTATATGGTCCTTACAGTGGGTTCACGCCTTTCGCCATGCTCCGTCACCTTGACTCGTTTCTCGCGCAGAGTAGGGGGCTCTGGCCTCCTGTAACAACGGAGATTTGCCGAACACCACGCTAATCCTTCCGCGGCTGTTGCAAGTTCATAGCCCTTTTTGCCGGTCGTTTTCTTCGCGATTGCGAAGGCACATTTGGGCCATCCATCGCAGTGTCGTTTCACCCCGCGTGACCAACTTGAACCTGGGGATGGGCGGATGGGGCTGGGTATGGGTTCATTCGTGCTAATAGTACAGTGATTTCCGTGGTTAACGATTCGGACCTCTCGTGGGTGTCGTTCGTGCCTCCCTTAGAAATCACGATGTTCGTAAGGAGAACGGTGGCTGCTAACTTACGACCGTGGGCGCGGTCCTGTCGAGTATACCATGCACTGGCAGGCGAGCGCGGACAATTAATCAACTCGGGACACTTCTGACCAGTCTGACAACCGTTGATGTCTCACTGTCAGGTAAGTCCCATACGCCAGCAGTTGTGACAACAGAAGTACGAAATATAAGTGTGACTACCATCATGGTGTTTGAATCCACACGACTCCGGCAGCCCGCCGGTAGCTCACACTTCTGCAACGTACTTCGTCCTGATCAGACGCGCGCCACCCGCCTTTACGCCATCCTCTCTACGGAAACGCTGAAGCGAATGGGGAAATGATGCTAGAGTCTCTGGGCCGCTGGAGGTGCCACAGCATCAATAGTTTCTGCTGTGCCAGCGCTGTCAGCCGTGATGTTGGCCACGGACAGGGATTAGCAATGCTTGTGAATAGTGGGATCTGGTTACGACGCACACCCCCCCCCGGCATTGTAGAATCAGCGCTGCCGGTCTTGGACCCCCTCGCGCCGGCCGGACATGCCTTCCACGATATACTATGAGCACTTGAGCGCCATACTAGCCGACTACGCGATTATTCATCCACGTTGCCGCACCGCGTGTCCTGTTCCCCGATAATGTGGCTGAGTTCCGTCACTATTTACTGTGTTGGTCTGACTTCGCACAGGTGAATAAGATGAATGGTCGGAAGTTTCCGCGAACCATCAAACGGTGCTGGTTCTACCGCTGTGATCGTGGTTGACCTTAGTACACCGAAAGAACCGGGCACATCTATCTGTGCACTGGATGGAAAATACACTTTTACCATTGACAAAATTTAGGCATATCCAATAACAAAAGGTATTTTTTATCCACAATTTTTCATACATAAAATGTTGATAAGGTAACTAAATATTGTCAATTCAATTTCAAAGCACAATATGTAGACAATAAAATTCTCCTTTTCCATAGTATTTTCAGAATATTATAGAGGTTATACTATGTATCTTGTTGAAATATTTCACATGGTGATATCTTGATAATATGTTTTTGTAGTTGAACCCTGAACCTTGGCTGAACCCTCTGAACTGAGCCACTGTTGCATTTTATAAAGATATTACAATGTGAAATATTTTAACAAGATACATAATATAACCTCAATAATATTCTGACAATATTATGGAAAAGGAAAATTATATTGTCTACATATTGTGCTTTGAAATTGCATTGACAATATTTAGTTACCTTATCAACATTTTATGTATGAAAAATTGTGGATAAAAAATACCTTTTGTTATTGGCTATGCCTAAATTTTGTCAATGGTAAAAGTGTATTTTCCATCCAGTGGTGAGTACTATGTGGGATAACGAACCCATCCCAACTTTATGCTGTTGGTGGGAACCAGGCGGCGACTCGAACCCACAGTCAAGTCCCCAGCAATAATGACTCAACACGTAGCCACGTGTTGAGGACTGTGATTATTGCTAGGTAGTGTCCACTTAGCTTGGTTTTATAGATTCTGTACCCTCCCCGGAGCGTACTGTAGCTCAGCTCGGACCGTTTTGTGTAGTTCGACTTCAGGGTGGGTCCAAGGCCAGTGAACTGTGCGCCAGCCCAAAGGCACACATCACTTGGAGTGGTGGTCTTCCATGTACTACAGTGGATTCTCGCTGTGACCGGGTCTGCAAATGGGAATATTAACAAAAAACAATAATCACATGCCAGGAATAGGGCGTTTATAACACGATTTTTATTTCGTTTCAGATCAAGTTTCTGCTTGATTGCTATACCGACCCTCCTTACGGAATTTGATAGAAGTGGGTCTGAATGAACTGACCAACTTGCGTTCTAACTACGTCTCGACTATTCTGCCATATGGCTACCAGAATGCCTCGGCCCTAGTGGCTGAACTATACATCAACTCCACTCGTCTCATGGTTTCTTGCTTAATTATGACTCGGGGCGCCTTCTCACTAGGCTTACGCGTGTTTCATAACTGTAACGGCTCATTGTTACGATGGTCTGTGTCTCAAGCATGTATCCTAGTAATATGTGATCAAAAAAAAAAAAAAGAATACACTATGAACTCGGGTGGCCGGACTTCGACTCGGATGTCTGGGGGGGACGAAATTATCGAATATAAGTCCGCGGTGGAGAGTAAGCACTACCATGGAATCAGTGGCATGGATCTGGCTCTAAGGCGCCAGCCCGGGCCGCAGAGAAAGCCCGGTCGCGACTCAGAGGCAGGAGTCGTTGCAAGACTTATGGCCATCCGGTAAGAATCCTGGCCAATATTTTCTATCGATAATAGGGTGTAGCACAAAACAAACCAAATTAAAACAGAGCAAACTGGAACCGAGCGATCAATGAAGACACTGATATCTGGATCTGTGTAGTTGATAAACCAGATATCGGCGATGTGGCCCCTTTAAAGATACGAGAGAACTACTCGGTGTTGAGATTCAGCCAAGGATTCAACGCTATTCAACCGCAGTCCGACAAACGAGGCTAGACCGACATATTAGATAATCGTAATATTACCATAGTTAAACGGTTATCTATGAATAATATCGAGAAGACAGGTACGGACCTCCACTCACGTCGTCACCTATCTGGCTGTTCGCTGCACCAAAATGTGGCTGAGAACATGAAAAAGATATTGCGACCACATGGCTTTACTGTGTAATTAATAGGAGATTATCCGATAAACAACAGCAACGAAAGTGCAGAGGAAAAAATTACATGACTCTCGTTATGAAAACATAGGAGGCGCGGACGCGCGTCTTCGTTGAGTCTGTGTACATGTGTGTGGGGTGGGGGGATTTTCTCTTCGCGAACACACACACTGTCCAATCCAATAGCGGTGACTGGGTCGACGCCGGCCAGGGCACCAGGGTAGGTATTCGGTAGCCCAGCGTCGCCGGCCGCTGCTCAGACTGATGATGCTCGCCGCTTGCATCGCTGCGCCGTTGGTGCTCGTCTCCAATTCTGCAACGAAGGTGAGGCGGACTGTCGTAGTATCTTCATCACGAAACTCGGAGCCCGTTCGCTTTTCTCGAGGCAATGTTTTTGTTGGGATGATCCCTGGTGGATGTTCGTACCGTGACGGGGCCAGGTCATCTCTCGCCGATTTTATCGTTCTTGGTCCTACTACTGTTTTATCTGTATCCTTCCTCCAGGCTGGACGCGACACGTTTATCGCAGTGTAAAGGAACCCTTGACCCATGCACGAAAATGCTACACTATGACACCCGTCGCCGGAAAATACCTCACCACCCGCGCATATGGCGACGTCGCTTCACGTACGACAGGCCTCGAGGCAGCCCAACGAGCCTCGAGGTTCTTCATAGATTGGAAATAGCGACCATACGCCGTATATAAGGACCTCGTCCTCTCCTCTCCTCGAAAATTCACCCTGCTGGGCTCTGTGCCAAAGGCTCTGTCTGTGTTCCTGTGCGCGCGCTTTCAGGCTCTACCCTTTGTCATTGTGCGTCTTAGGCACAGAAGTATCTATTATGCCGCGTCGTCGTAATCCGGCTCCCTTAGCTACTTGTGGACATGCAGAACTATCCAGTAGTGCTGGCAATCTTTCTAATAGTTCGCAACCGCCAGCGGTGCGCGCTTTTTCAGCGTTTCGTAGCCCAACTACACATGTCGATTTCTTGAGGGACCTCGGGGCGACAGTGTCACACGCCCACCAATGTCCATCAACAGGCACCGACGGGCATCCGCAGCACGCGGTACGTCCTAGTTATACTGTACTGTTTCCCTTCCACGGCGTGGTGAAAACTCGATACTGTGGGATTGAGTGCGCACAGTTCGTGTTCTTCTGTGATCAGCACGAGCAGCGGTGGCCGTAAGTCCCCATGAATCGTTAGTGCGATCTGCGACGTCCGCGGTTCTTCATTTGGTTTTTCGTCGGGAGTATGTTAGCTGCGACCGCAAGTGGGGCCCTTGGCGTCTGTGCTATGTATAGTAGGTTAGTACCGTGCTTGGGTCGACATGACCAGCTCGCTGTTAGAGGAGGCAAATTGAGCCGACCAATCATAGTGCCGGTTCATTACGTCAACTTGTGTACAATAGCAGAAATGCACTAAATTGGCTATATTGGTTTTGTTGAGTTGGGCGCGGCAATTTTCGAGCCCAGTACCGGACAGAAGTAGGGGGGACGGGCTCGAAGAGCTATTTGCACTCTTATCGTGCTGATTAACGGTCTCTGTGGTGGTTCGATGGTGCGCAGGGGCTCTGTTGGGTGCTATCGGCTTATCGCTAAAGATCACCTATTTTCAGAGATGCCCGACGCAAGAGGCGTTATCACCGAGTCAACCCTACTAACCCAAGTCAGCACTAGCGCCGCCCGTGCCATTTTATTACAGAGTGCCGCCACCACATACAGTACAAACAGTACGCCCTTCAGACAGACAGAAGGTGGAGGAATAAATGCTTGGAAGTTGTCGCACTGACACAACACCCGTGTGAAACGCGGTGGGATGCCGCATCGTGACGGTCGGTATAGCAATTCGTATACCATGTAGCAGGACCTTCCTCCCCGTCGTGGGCGGATCGTCTAGCTAGAGATTGGCTTCGGGTGCAGATCGAATGCGTGCGGTGAGGGAAGAGAAGCAACAGACGCCGAAGCCAGTTTTTCTGTGTGGGTTCTCTTTACC
>JAKELL010000515.1:0-28399 GCA_021524915.1 Lactarius akahatsu | reverse complement strand
GGCGCAGTCCTCAACCAACTAGGGAACGATCAAAAACTCCATCCAGTAGCGTTCCATTCAGAATCACTATCCCAAGCTGAACGGAATTACAACATCTACGATTGAGAATTGCTTGCGGTGGTCAAAGCCCTGCGTGCCTGGCACACATACCTTGTCGGATCCCCCCACAAAATCATCATACACACTGACCACACCAACCTCCAGTACTGGAAAGAGCCACAAAAGATCAGTCAACGAGTGGCGCGCGAATTCCTAGAACTATCAGAATACGACTTCGTACTGAAGCACGTATCAGGAATTAGGAATGGACGAGCGGACGCCCTGTCTCGACGAGCTGATTACCTACCAAGCGACGAAGATAATAACAACTGTCATGGACGCGTATATTATTTCCCTATTTTTCTGTATTTTACGGAATTATCTGAGAAAGATATAAGGGCTAAAGTACAAGATATTGTTAGTCACATGCTGCCATCATGTGCACCTCTAAGCACGTGACCCTGGGATAGTTGCACCCTTAACGGGACAACCTAATCCGGTCACATTCCATTTACGTACGGACTCACGCGATTGGTAGATAAGGAAGGAACCTTCTAGATAGTTCTAGACCTCGCTTAGTAGTTTACGCTTACTAGCTGTATTAGGTTTTACTCAGCAAAGATAAGGCATCGCGTCAGCGCCATGACTAGTGCATCAGTCAGCACAATAGATAGCGCTATTAATAGACACGACGCGTCAGCTCCTGAGTCATGGAGTCTTACTGTACACTTAGTAATAGTGTTTAGACTCAGTTCAAGCTCAGCCACAGTAGCGTATATAAACCCTCCTGTAGCGTCCTGAGTGGAACCAACTTGTCCTCTTGGTTCTCCACTCAGGTGCGCATCTCACTGTATTCCTTACTCCTTATCAATCTAACTTGTCCTCTTGGTTCTCCACTCAGCGTACCACAGCGTGATCACTGACGTCTTGAGTTCTTGTATAAAGACTCTGAGTTATTCGTCCACTCCGCTGTGACTGTGCGTTAGCGCGTGATTTATCTCCGCGCCAGGCTTGGGTGTGCTCACCAGACAGTTCACTTACAGTTCATACTTGAGCTTGACGTAGCGAGGTTGTCATACCGCTACATTAGGACAAGTTCCTTATCACTCTCTTGAGCTCCACGCTCACCAGTTTTATCACATTCCCTTTTAGGTGGTTGACGACCATCAGTCCCTTGTATTACCCACCTCACTCTTTGCCTGGGGACCTCCGCACGCAGAATCTGTGCATTCGTGGTACAACTCTAGTGTCCGTAAAATCGGCATAGATTGTGCTTGCCTTTATTGGGTCTATCTGGTCATCAGTAGACGCCTCTGGGTACTGGCTGCAGAACTGGTCACCACGCCAGATAAGCTGCAGTTAGACGTTGAGCCAGCCAGGCCTAGCCTGCGACAGCTGTACGCGTAGTAACCAGAAAAGTTTGAGAGCGCTTCGGCGTGAGAGGCAGCCAACAGGTCGAGAAGACTGAGGCAGACAGCCTTGTGGCTCTATACATATCCCTTACATCATTCCTGAGTTTTCTGTTATCGCCGCAGCCTCGCGCAGTGTGAAACAATCACTGTGTATTGGTCTCGCTTGATCAGATCTCTCTCATCATCCTCGAGTTAGCGTTTCGCGCTCGTTGTATCCTGTCGTCTAAATCCACCCCCCCACATCTTTCCCAAACTGCCTCGCATACTTGCGAACGTCCGCACCCGCCTTCGTCGTCTCTTTAGGAGGAGACAAGCTTCCATCACACCACCCCAGACTACAGCCTCTGCCTCGGCATCGCTGCACGTGCACCAGGACACCCAGTCTGAACAAGACCGGATCCCCTCCCCAGTGTACGCTTCACCATCACCTACAGCCTCAGTAAACTCCTTCCACTCCGCCCACTCCTCCTCCCAAGCAACACTCGCCCAGTCAGGCGAAAGTTTCATCGACGAAGACGGTGTCAACATCCGTTACCAGGGGTTCCAACTAGAACTACCCCCTCGTAACCTTGCCGAGCAATACGTGCAGGCAATCTACCACGACCAAGAAATCCGATACGGACTGCTAGACCTCTACGGCCTAGAAATCCCCGTCCTCGGAACAAATTTTACAGTCCCGCAGCTGATAGCGTTCGCTGCAGACCTCATCCCTCGTCTCGAATCGCCTCCCAACCCCCTCATCTCCCACGTAAGGGAAGACGAAGAACGTGGCTCCGAAGAAAGGGAAACAGACAGCTCGTCTAGCACAAGCTCACTATCCCAGCGGAGCTCGCTCGAAATTCGCCCTCCCTCCTCCAACTAAAAGAGAAAAGGAGTTCATATCTCGCATCCAAGACTGGGACGAGATCTCCCCAGACGAACAACTCCTTCTTTTGGAAGATTTCCGTCGGGCACAAGAGGAAGCAGAACGAAAGGAGAGACAGAAGAAATTAGACGAGATGTCACAACCAAGCGGAAGCACCCTCCCTCACGCCGCACCACCCACACCACTCCCCCCTCCCACAGTCCAGGACTGCCTGGACCTCATCAATCACCTCGGCATCGCCGTCGGCAACCTTGCACAACAAGTCACAGCCCTGACAGCGCAGGTGGCCTCGGCAACCGCCACCCGCCCCGGAAACGGAAAGAACAAGGAAATAGTGGCCCGCCCCAAAGCTTGGGATGGGAAAGGCTCCTCCTCGGATGCCCGTCATTTCCTTGCCACCTTCCACAACTGGGCAGGATCATTAGGGGACGCCATGAACACATGGCATGCAGTGGATAGCAAGTGGTACGCAGATGAGCATAGGTGGATCGCTGCCGCCCTCAACCTGATGGAAGGGGATGCCAAAACCTGGGCACTCCCGTATCTGGAGTCCGCCAACCAAGGGACTATTCCCTTTGGAGGAAACTGGTTGGACTTTGTTAAGGAATTTAACCGCAGGTTCAGCCCCCTAGACGTCCAAGACATAGCTCGAGAAGAGCTAAAGAAAACAAGACAGGGTAAAAAGACGGTTGCCGAATATGCATCCATATTCGAGCAGTACTCTGGACAGACCGGGTGGTCCATCATCGACCTCCGCACCCGTTTCTATGATGGTCTCACAGACGAGATCAAGGACCTCCTCGCCATCACAGACAAGCCCCACAACACATACGACGAGCTCAAGCAAAGCGCGCAAGTCATTGACCAACGACTACGCCAACGCCAGAGCGAGAAGAAAGGAAAATCTTCATCGTCATCACCACACACTACCTCCAACCCTGATGCCATGCAAGTGGACGCTACGCGTCAACAAGGCAACAGAGCTAAGGAGGAGATCTTCAAAACTCGGGGCGAGTTTCAAGCATGGATGAGAGGGAAATGTTATGGGTGTGGCTCGAAAGAGCACACGAAGAAGGATGGAAACCACGAACGCGACGTCTGCAACTGGTGCCAAAGAGCAGGGCACCGAGCAAACGTCTGTCAAAACAAAAGAATGGGGAAACCAGCTAAAGCAAAAGCCGCAGCAACAACGGAATCCCCTAGCCCACCATCGTCGTCCAATACTGCGGCAGCAGCCGCCACAAGTACTTCCCCCGCCAAGACGTCCCAGGCAGACGTAGCGAAGTTGTTGGGAATGATAGAAAAGCAGCAAGAACAGCTGGATGCTTTCAAGGCGGCTTTTTAGACAAGGGGTCGCGTATAGCTGCGACCGGCCCCTCTACAGTAGATGACTCGGCTTCATGTAGTTGTAATATATGCTTACGCTCTCGCCTCGTTTCGGACTCACCTTCTGTAATTCATACGACTCATGCCTGTAAGTTAGATAGTAGTGTTAGTTCAGCTTCTTGTTTTCCTGATTCTATTACATCTACATCTGCCTCGGAGATGAACAATAGTAGTGTTTCTTTTGCTCCACTTTCTTCAGAAGCAATGCCGCACGTGATGATTTCTGATGCAGCACTGTCTTCTACTATTATTCCCGAAACAAAAGATAAAAAATCACATTTTCATATTTCTGTATATTTAAAAGGATGTCATCGTACTGTAAAAGTAGCAGCAATGGTAGACTCTGGGGCAACCTCGTTGTTCCTAGACAAAAAGTACGCTGACCGCCACAAGATGTTGCAGGTTCCTCTTGCGAGTCCCATCACCCTATACAATATAGATGGAACTCTCAACGAAGCCGGTAGTATCACCCACAAAGTCAGACTCTCTCTGAAAGTCGGCCCAAGTGAAGAAAGTCATGACTTTTTAGTCACTTCACTTGGCCCAGAGAACGTCATTTTGGGACTACCATGGCTAAGGCAAAGGAACCCGCAAATAGACTGGCAGGAAGGCACTATGCGCCTTAACTCGACCGCTGAAATAGCGCCACCAGAGTTAGAGGTAGAGGTGACGCGCATCATGGCGAACCGGATGGAACGCCGCCGTCTCCTTGCGGAGAAAGTGCTCGATACGGTCCAAGACGAAGTTTTCTGTTTGGCAGGCTTTACATACTCTCAGCAGATCGCCGAAAAAGCCACCGCCTCCAAACCTAAGAAAACCTTCGAAGAAATGGTACCGAAGCACTATAGAGACTTCGCGAAAGTCTTCTCTGAGGAGGAATCCCAGAGGCTCCCTGAGCATCAACCGTGGGATCACGCTATAGACCTCGAACCAGATGCCGTTAAACACTGGAGGGTCAAAACGTATCCTATGTCCCCAAGCGAGCAAGTGGAACTCGACAAATTCCTGCAAGAGCACATCTCAAAAGGATACCTGGTCCCATCTAAGTCACCAATGGCATCACCAGTATTCTTCATTAAGAAAAAGGATGGCAAACTCCGTCTAGTGCAGGATTACCGTCGTCTTAATAAAATCACTATTAAGAATCGTTATCCACTGCCGCTCGCCGCAGACATTATAAACCGGTTGAAAGGAGCCAAGGTCTTCACCAAGTTCGACGTAAGATGGGGCTATCACAATATCCGGATTAAACCCGGAGATGAATGGAAGGGTGCTATTATCACCAATCGTGGGCTGTACGAGCCAAAGGTCATGTACTTCGGTATGACCAACAGCCCAGCCACCTTCCAAGCCCTCATGAACGCCGTCTTTGCCGATCTAATCGCAGCAGGAGAGGTCGCCGTATATATGGATGATATCCTCATCTATAGCAACTCTCTGGAACACCACCGCAAAATCGTACGCGAGGTGCTAAGGAGATTGCAAGAACACGACCTCTATCTCAAACCAGAAAAATGCGACTTTGAAAGGCAAGAAATGGAGTACCTGGGAATGATAATCCGTCCCGGAGAAGTGCAGATGGACCCTGGCAAGGTCGCTGCAGTAAGGGAGTGGCCAACACCCACAACGCTCAAAGAGGTTAGAGCGTTTATCAGGTTCGCCAACTTCTATCGTCGATTCATCAAGGACTTCGCGGCTATCGCCCGACCCTTGCATGACCTCACGAAGAAGGACACTCCATGGCATTGGCATTCTGAACAGCAGAAAGCTTTCGACCACTTGAAGGAAAGCTTCGTACGAGAACCCATTCTCAAAGTGTACGACCCACAGCTTCCAACAAGAGTTGAAACCGACGCTTCAGGATTCGCTACTGGCGGTATACTTACTCAAAAGTATCCTGATGGTCTCTGGCACCCCGTTGCGTATCGCTCGCAGTCTATGAGCAAGGAAGAACGCAACTACGAAATCTACGACAGAGAAATGCTCGGCTTAATCCGCGCCTTAGAGGACTGGAGACACTTCCTCGAAGGCATCTCCTTTGAAGTGATCACCGACCATAAGAACATGGAATGGTGGGCGAGCATGAAGGACTTAAACCATCGACAGGCCCGATGGGCCCTGTATTTAAGTCGCTTTGCCTTCAAAATCACTTACAAAAAGGGAGACTCTATGCAAGCCGATGCATTAAGTAGATTCTCAAAAGACCACATCAGAGACAACGAGGATAACCGCCAGGTTCAGGTTTTACAACCTAAGCACTTCCTCAATGCCGCCCAAGCACACTTCCGCCCAGAAGTGGACTCCCTAGGGAATCGCATAAGACTCGCATCCATTCGAGAAGCAGAGGTCATAGAGGGTCTTAAAAGTTTACAAAAGACCGCCCCAAAAGCTCTCATGGACGGAGTAGCGATGTGGGAGGAAGATGACGGCCTAGTTTACCACAGGGGGAAACTGTATGTTCCCAATGACCGGACATTAAGACGAGATGTGGTTAAGTCATGCCACGACTCCGTCACCACCGGTCACCCTGGTAAAAATGGCACCATCGAGCTAGTCAGTCGCTACTATTGGTGGCCACGCATGGCGGGCTTCATCAGCTCGTACGTAGAAGGATGCGATCGATGCCAACGCTATCGCAAAGATCTGCACCCCAAAGCCATAATTCAGCCACAGGAAGTACCTGAGGGACCATGGCAGATAGTCGGAGTCGATCTAATCGGCCCCCTGCCCATGTCACGTGGAAAGGACATGATCCTTAACATAGTGGATCACTATACAAAACAGATCCATCTATTTCCAGTGACGTCCCAAATCACGGCTGATGGGGTAGCATCCATCTACTTCGAGCAAGTCTTCCCCTTGCACGGGATCCCCAAGAAAATCATCAGTGATAGGGGACCCCAGTTTGCTGCAAGGAGCATGCGGGCACTATATAAGCGACTAGGGATAGACGCAGGTCTTACGACCGCCTATCACCCTCAAGCTAATGGACAGGTAGAGCGCAAAAATCAGGAAGTAGAAGTCTACTTGCGCCTGTTCATTAGTAAGAGGCAGGATGATTGGGCAGACCTGCTCCCTACAGCGGAATTCGTGGTCAATAGTAGACTCAACTCAGCCACGGGGCACACCCCCTTTGAGCTACTATACGGCTATACGCCTGACTTCACCATTCCCGCTGGTAGGCCTACCGGTATCCCAACGCTCGATAAGCGTCTACAGCACTTAGTTTCCACAAGAAGGGATGCAGAGGCAGCTCTACGCCTAAGTAAAAGGCGAATGCAAACAGACGTTGAACAGAGGCACAAACCATACGCCTTCAACGTCGGGGATAAAGTCTGGTTGCAAGCTAAGCAAATAAAAATATACCAGCAGTCGTCCAAACTGGGTCCAAAACAACTAGGCCCATTTGAAGTCACTGAAGTCAAAAGTGACGTCGACTACAAGCTTGCACTCCCCCCTGCATTACGGATCCATGATGTATTTCATGTAGACCACCTCTCCCCTTACAAGGGAAACAAAATTAACGGGCTTATGCCACCTCCACCTGAACCCATCACAGTCGAAGGGGAAGAAGAGTACGAAGTTGACCACATCAGAGACTCAAAACTCTTTGGTCGTACTCTTAAATACCTAGTTCGCTGGAAGGGCTACGGTGAAGGCGAGGACACTTGGGAGCCAGCTAAAAACCTAGCGCATGCCCCGGACAAAGTCAAGGAGTTCCACTCCTCAAATCCGGGGGCACCTAGAAAAATAGCAGCTCTCATCTACGCGTCCTTGCCTTGGCAAGCATCTCATATGTACACAGAGGCCAACGCGGACGTCGACCCTTAAGAAGGGGGGTGATGTCATGGACGCGTATATTATTTCCCTATTTTTCTGTATTTTTACGGAATTATCTGAGAAAGATATAAAGGGCTAAAGTACAAGATATTGTTAGTCACATGCTGCCATCATGTGCACCTCTAAGCACGTGACCCTGGGATAGTTGCACCCTTAACGGGACAACCTAATCCGGTCACATTCCATTTACGTACGGACTCACGCGATTGGTAGATAAGGAAGGAACCTTCTAGATAGTTCTAGACCTCGCTTAGTAGTTTACACTTACTAGCTGTATTAGGTTTTACTCAGCAAAGATAAGGCATCACGTCAGCGCCATGACTAGTGCATCAGTCAGCACAATAGATAGCGCTATTAATAGACACGACGCGTCAGCTCCTGAGTCATGGAGTCTTACTGTACACTTAGTAATAGTGTTTAGACTCAGTTCAAGCTCAGCCACAGTAGCGTATATAAACCCTCCTGTAGCGTCCTGAGTGGAACCAACTTGTCCTCTTGGTTCTCCACTCAGGTGCGCATCTCACTGTATTCCTTACTCCTTACCAATCTAACTTGTCCTCTTGGTTCTCCACTCAGCGTACCACAGCGTGATCACTGACGTCTTGAGTTCTTGTATAAAGACTCTGAGTTATTCGTCCACTCTGCTGTGACTGTGCGTTAGCGCGTGATTTATCTCCGCGCCAGGCTTGGGTGTGCTCACCAGACAGTTCACTTACAGTTCATACTTGAGCTTGACGTAGCGAGGTTGTCATACCGCTACAACAACGTCATTGTTCTTCCCGTGGACCGCTTCATCCAAGCCACCGAAATGTCAATGCACGACATGGACATTTGGACCCAGATTGTGCAAAACCTTGACGAAGCACAGATCCTGCGATGGGTTGAGCCACACAACCTGAAAAAGCACGGAGGGCTATGGTGGAAGGGAGACGCTCTTGTCATTATCGGGGATAACGATCTTAAGCGGGGGGTAATCACCTTTTTCCACAACACACCTGCCATGGGACACCCTGGAATCGCAAACACCTATGAACTTCTGTGACGAGACTACTGGTGGCCCAACATGCGCAAAGATGTTGAAGAATACGTCAAGGGTTGTGCTACATGCCAAGCCAACAAGATCAACCCCCACCGACAAAAACCACACCTATTTCCTATCACAACCGACCCAGACGCAGAACCCTTCGAAGTTGTAGCCATGGACTTCATCATGAAGTTACCGCCGTCACAGGGATACGACTCAATACTCACTATCACCGACCACGACTGCTCCAAGGCAGCCATCTTTATCCCATGTAACGAAACAATTACAGCGGAAGGAGTAGCCCGACTATACCTTCGCCACGTCTACCCCCACTATGGCATACCCCGAAAGTTGATTACTGATCGGGACCCTAGATTCACGTCGGCATTTATGACACAGCTCTGCCAAGTTCTCGGAATTAGGCAGAACATCTCGTCGGCATACCACCCTCAAACAGATGGGCAGTCGGAGCGAACCAACCAATGGCTAGAACAATACCTACGCCACTGGAGCAATGTGCAACAGGATAACTGGGCAGAGGCCCTCCCGGTGGCACAATTCGCACACAACGCGTGGCCCAACGTGACAACAAAACACTCCCCTTTCTCACTCATCATGGGATGGGAGCCACATACTAATTGGGTCTCAAAACCTACGACTTCCCCATTGGTTGACCAGCGGTTGGAAGACATGGGTAACTTCCAACAACATGCACAAGATTGCATCAAACACGCCCAAGAACTCATGGCGAAACGAGGGTGTACCCGCTTCATCCCCTACCAGGAAGGGGCGCAAGTGTGGTTAGAGGGGACGAACCTTAAAACGTTTTACCCCACGGCCAAATTAGCCCCTAAACGCCACGGACTGTTCCGCATCAAGAAGGTCCTCTCAGCAGTATCTTATGAGTTAGAACTCCCGAAGTCTTGGAAGATCCACCCCGTGTTCCATGCCAACCTCCTCACCCCATATAAGGAGACGGAACTGCATGGGGCAAACTTCACGCGACCTCCACCTGACCTTATCGAGGGAGAAGAAGAGTTTGAAGTGGAGCAGATCCTCGGATCAAGATTCTATGGCTGAGGGCGCAAGCTCCAATTCCTGATCCAATGGAAGGGGTTCCCCATAAGCGATAGTTCATGGGAACCACTCGAGAACATTCGACATGCACCTGACCTTATCGCCGACTTCTATCGGCATAACCCAACCGCCAAAGGGGCTGGACAAAAGATATAAAGAGACACCCTACGAACCCGAATCACGCATTCCTTTCCCTCTCTTACACACCATGACATCCACTCCCATTGTCACTAAAATCCCTTCACGCCCACCGGCGCAACTCATACTCGACCAACTGACCGTACCTTCGCAGGACCAGGGTGTCCCCTCACAGCCAGAGGGTTGTATGCCATACTCTGTAGTCCTCAGTCCAGACCCTCCCGTCTTGTCTCTGATCGCTCCCACCCTTGACCGCCTCGCACAGGAAGAGGCGGCTGCCTCGCTGCTTACCCTTACTGCTCCGCCTATCGACACTCCCATCACAGTGCATGTCCCCGCCGTTCCCACTCCTCCTGAACCACAACAACATACCCCACCACCGCCGCTCGAACATGTCCCACTCCCCCCATTCCCGCCTGGCATTGGCCAGGTGGCCGCACCTACTATACAACCTCGACTCATCGAACCCGATCCCACCTACGCATTCCTCAATGATGAGGAAACAGGAGAGGATGCTACGGACCCGGGACTCCCCTTCCTTCGTAATGACCCCGATCTCTCTTACCTCTACTTCCCACTGAAGATCAGGGAGGCGGGGTACCCAAAGCAAATCGCACGCTTCATCTACTATCGGAAGGACTATCGGAAGTCATTGGTGTTGCGATCGGACTCATTAGTACGGATTGGAGGCTCATGGGGTTCTGACTACCCAGGTATTAGTCAGGGACACTCGTCTCAGTCAGCCTTATCGGCTGTATTATCACATGTACCTCGTATCGGACTTGACTCACACCTAGGATAGTCGTAGTAGGGTTTAAGCTACTATCACTACTGGGTACTCTACATTCAGGAGGAGTTTCAAAGCTCCTCGTCAATTGTATATCTACTGGGCTGCGCGAAGACCAAGTCCTCCAGCTTGGTCTTCTTGAATCACTATTGCGCTTCTCTCTTCTCTCCTCGCTTGCCTCTTTCTCTCTCTCTGTCTCTTAGCACGCCTGCCCCTCCTTGGGGAAGCTGTTCGACGAACTATACGCCTGGTGGATCTTACCCCAGTGCTCACTACGGTCACGTCCTTGTTGAAGGCGTGTATCCATATTCGCTAAGTCGCCCCTAACGCATCGAGCCACTCTGTCATCGCTCAAGTCGAGCATCGTTAGGACGGACCTAACGCAACAATTGGGACCATGGGGAGGGGACACCCATGCTATGTGCAGTCGGTTTACTTGCGAGGGATATATGAGGGGCAGCTGCCTCAGCATGTCACGGACCAGCAACTCACAATGTTCCATCCGCATGACCCACGAGCCATATGCATCAATGAAGTCCTGACGGAGCTACACGATGTCCGCCTCCACGCAGATGTAGCGCGTCTCCGGGATTGCTTGTTACAGAAGGACGCAATCGCCACGCGCGAGTCTGAGCTTCGACGGATGGAGTCGGACCTCACGCGCAATTGCTTCCATATGGATATGGATCTCGCGAGCATGCGAAAGTGGTTGCAGTATGCCCGTGCAATACTGCTGATATCCGAGAAGTACGACGAGCTCCAGGCTAAGTTTATACGCCCATGCCCCACTCCTGATTCCATTCCCATTCCCCCGCGCACCGGAGGACCTTGCGAGATGCCATGCCTTCAGGGCGAGAGCAGCCGGCGCCCGCGCAAGTGCTTCCAATGCAAGTCGACAGACCATTTGATCGCGCAGTGCCCTCAGCGGAGGGCCAAGCAGCCGTGTCAATGGTGTGGCAGTCGTACCCATCAGTACGATGTGTGCCTCATCCGTCGGATCTCCCCCATGTCACCCGCCTATATCGACCCAGACAACCGTCCTCGGTGGTGCGGCAAGTGTTTGCGGTATGACGCAAAGCATGAAGAGATACACTGCCCTCAGTACGAGCAGTGTCGGGAATGTGGGGAGCGAGGTTGCCATCTCTTCTTGCGTCGCCACACCTGCCCGCGCCCTCCTTCACCAATCCCCGACACAGTACCTGTCGAGGATGACTGGTACTACACCAGTGACTAGTCGAAGTCGTGGCGACTTCGAATCTGATGGGGGGGTAATGTTACGAGTTTCACCCTACTGTACAACGTGTTCTGCTCTCCTTCTCACCTCGCCTCGTGTTCGCGTGTACTTTTACCCATGACCCGTTCCGATTCATTCTCCGACTCTTATCTCGCACCAACCCCATGACTGTAGGGAAGCCAGACTTATGACTCCTAGGACCCGCTGACGTTATTTGAGCCCCGCGTGCCCCCGCGGGATTCCCTTGTACTTCTTATGAACTTCCCCTTCACACTTCCTTATTAGCTCGCTGGGGCCAGTACCTCAGGATCGCGCCATGTGTTTGTACCTTACAAACACCCTGTACTAGTATATAAGTCACGCCCTACCTAGCTTGTATGGTAGACTTGACTTCTTGTGTAATACCACAATTGTCTCTGCCTCACGAACGACTTTGACTCGCTGTTGCGTTTGAGTCCCCCTTCAGCTCGCCTTTTCGCTTGAGCCTCGACTTTCCGCTACTATCCTTGTGTCCCTGGGAGACCAAGTGATACTTGTTCACCATTGAACTGAACCTTAACCGGTTCACGCCTTGCCGATCCCGTTGACTTGCTGAAGTACACGTCGTACTTAATGCCCCTGTGGTGGCGTTACACTAGGACACTCTTGAGCTACCAAGAGGAGTACTGCCTATTGTAACGTTCCACTGGACGTTCTTCTTGTTCTGCGGACAAGGCTACCAGGACGACTCAGCGATCACCAGATATGTCGAAATCATGTACTCGATCTTCTACTAGCTCGCAGACGAGTCGTAGTAATGTTCCCCAAAGGATGCAAAGGGTTGTGAAGAGAGTAAGTTGAAGTAGATGTGGCAAAGAGAGTCGGCAAGACAGCGCGACTAAGGAGATGATGCAGCACGTTCCTCGAACGGCAAGAGTAGAGCGGAAAGGAAAGGATAGGGGCCTCACGGTGATCCCTCAGCTAAGGACTAGGAGTTGACAACCAAAGTCTATTCAGCACTCAACTGGCAAGACAGCGCAGAAGAGGCAAAGGCGTTTGGGTGGTATAATCCAAGAAGTCAAGCTTAGGTCTTCAGCGACCATAAGCCAGAGCCTATATACATGTCCAAGGAGGTTTGAACCCCAGCTTGGAACTCCAAAACCCTAATACACGGATCCTAGGAATGAGTCACAGTTGAGTCAGAGATAACAATCCACCAATGGCAGTAAGGCGCAAAGGTATAAGTCAGAGATAAGCATCCACAGCTGTATGAGCGCTGCTTCCATCCAATCAGAACACAAACGTTGCACAACACATCAGAATCAAGGCACAATCGATCAGGCACATACGAGTCATCACAAACATGAGGCATTCAAGACCGGTCCAGGTGCAAGCTCATCTGGACCCTTCTGGTGCAAGTCTAGCCAGGTCATGTGCCAGGGTCACGTGACGGGCGCTTGATGTAAGATCACGTGATCCTACTCCCAATATTCTTGAGCATTTCTGAGGTAGGCGGGAAGGTCACGTGACTTAGCTGGTTTCTGGGCATGTTCAGCCACAAGTCTCATAACTTCGATTTCTTCTTCGGCACTTTCAGCACGTGATCGCTTCACGGCAGTGTTCCGGGGTTTTGCAGGGGTGTTCAGGGGATCAGTTACGGGCAGAACCGTAACACCTATATAGCCAGGCAGAGCACTGAATGTAAGACTGCTTGTCCTTCAGCAAAGGGCAAGAGAATGGAACTAGAATTCACGGCAAGAGACAAGACTAGAATGGAGAATACAGGCAGTACTACAGGGCCTTTTTATATCCTACAGGAATCTTATTTTTCTGTGCTTTTCTGCTATTTTCCGGGGACGCGTAAGCAGGATACTAAATATAAACTGAGCATGTCAGTCTATCACAACGATTGCGTGATTCGTGCATAGTCTGGAATCTTCGAACGAGAACGAGAAGTTGAATCTGAAACACGAGACAGTAGTTGAGAAGCTGAGAATCTTCCAAGACTTTCTTATCGATGGCACGATTGGAGGGTCGTGACAACAGGGGACCCCAGTTTGCTGCAAGGAGCATGTGGGCACTCTATAAGCGACTCGGGATAGACACAGGCCTCACCACCGCCTATCACCCTCAGGCCAATGGACAGGTAGAGCACAAAAACCAAGAAGTAGAAGTCTACTTGCGCCTGTTCATTAGCAAGAGGCAGGATGATTGGGCAGACCTGCTCCCTACAGTGGAATTTGTGGTCAATAGCAGGCTCAACTCAGCCACGGGGCACACCCCCTTTGAGCTACTATACAGCTATACGCCTGACTTCACCATTCCCACTGGAAGGCCCACCGGTATCCTGACACTCGATAAATGTCTACAACACCTAGTTTCCACAAGAAGGGACACAGAGGCGGCTCTATGCCTAAGTAAAAGGCAAATGCAGACAGATGTTGAACAAAGACACAAGCCATACATCTTCAACGTCGGGGATAAAGTCTGGTTGCAAGCTAAGCAAATAAAGATACACCAGCAATCGTCCAAACTGGGCCCTAAACAGCTAGGCCCATTTGAAGTCACTGAAGTCAAAAGTGACGTCGACTACAAGCTTGCACTCCCCCCCGCATTACAGATCCATGATGTATTTCATGTAGACCGCCTCTCCCCTTACAAGGGAAACAAAGTTAACAGGCTTATGCCACCTCCACCCGAACCCGTTACAGTCGAAGGGGAAGAAGAGTATGAAGTTGACCACATAAGAGACTCCAAACTCTTTGGTCGTACTCTTAAGTACCTAGTTTGCTGGAAAGGCTACGGTGAGGGTGAGGACACTTGGGAACCAGCCAAAAATCTAGCACACGCCCCAGACAAAGTCAAGGAGTTCCACTCCTCTAACCTGGGCGCACCTAGAAAAATAGCTGCTCTCATTTACGCGTCCTTGCCTTGGCAAGCATCTCATATGTACACAGAGGCCAACGCAGACGTTGACCCTTAAGAAGGGGGGTGATGTCATGGACACGTATATTATTTTCCTATTTTTCTGTATTTATACGGAATTATCAGAGGAAGATATAAAGGGCCGAAGTACAAGACTTTGTCAGTCACGTGTTGCCACCACGTGCACCTTTAAGCACGTGACCATGGGATAGCTGAACCCTTAACAGGACAGCCTAATCCAGTCACATCTCCATTTACGTATGGACTCATACGATTGGTAGATAAGGAAGGAACGTTCTAGACAGTTCTAGATTCTGCTTAGTAGTTTACGCTTACTCGCTGTATTAGGTTTTACTCAGCAAGATAAGGCATCGCATCAGCGCTATGACAAGTGCATCAGTCATGTCACGATCTTCCGATTGTGCCATCGATAAAGAAAAGTCTCGGAGAATTCTTGGTTTCCTGACTCTTGTTTCATGTTTCAGATTCAGCTTCCTGTTCCCGTCCGAAGATTCCCAACTGCACACGGATCACGCCATCGTCACGACAGACTGACGTGCTCAGTTTATATTTAGTTTCCTGCTTACGCGTCTCCAGAAAATAGTGGAAAAGCACAGAAAAATGGGTTTTCTGTAAGATACTTAAGCAGCCTGTAGTACTGCCTGTATTCTCCATTCTAGTATTGTTCCCTGTCTCTTGTCTTGCAATCTAGTTCCATTCTCTTGCCCTTTGCTGAAGGACAAGCAGTCTTACATCTAGTGCTCTGCCTGGCTATATAGGCAGTACTCCTCTTGGTAGCTCAAGAGTGTCCTAGGCTCTGTCAAGCTATATTGGCAGCATTTCTCTTGGTGGCTCAAGAAGGCTTTGTCTAGCTAGCAATAGACGACACTCCACTTGGTGGCTCAAGCGTGTCCCTGAGGGTATAGAGCCCCTTCCCATAGTACGCAACCCGGTATCAAGCCCGGGCCCTGCGCGATCCCCGGAAAGTCCCCTTTACAACAAAGTGGTAGCATCGTGGACGTGAGCCCACCTCTTGGATCGTGAAAAGTCAGCACAATAGATAGCGCTATTATTAGACATGACATGTCACCCCCTGAGTCATGGAGTCTTACTGTACACTTAGTAATAGTGTTTAGACTCAGTTCAAGCTCAGCTCCAGTAGCGTATATAAACTCCCCTGTAGCGTCCTGAGTGGAACCAACTTGTCCTCTTGGTTCTCCACTCAGGTGCGTATTCCCTTTGTACTCCTTACTCTCCAATCTAAACTTGTCCTCTTGGTTCTCCATGTTACGATTTTCGCCCTACTGTACGATATGGTCCGACTGCTTATCTGCCTTGTCTCGTGTTTGAGTATGCCTTTACCTACAATCCGCTTCGATCTGTCCTTCGCCTCTTATCTTGCACCAACCCCATGACTGTAGGGAAGCCGGGACTATGACTTCTAGAGCCCGCTGACGTCATTGGAGCCCCGCATGCTCCCGCGGAATTCCCTCATACTTCTTATGGACTTTCCTTTCATACTTCCTTATCAGCTCGCTGGGGCCAGTACCTCAGGATCGCGTCATGTGTTTGTACCTTATAAACACCCTGTATCAGTATATAAGTCACGCCCTACCTAGCTTGTAGGTAGACTTGACTTCTTGTGTAATACCACAATTGTCTTTGCCTCATGAACGCCTTTGACTCGCCAATTGCGCTTGAGTCCCCCTTTTGCTCGCCTTTTCACTTGAGCCTCGATTCTCCGCTATTATCCTTGCGTCCCTGGGAGACCAAGTGATACTTGTTCATCACCGAACTGAACCCTAACCAGTTCACGCCTTGCCGATCCCGTTGACATACTGAAGTACACATCGTACTTAATGCCCCTGTGGTGGCATTACATTAAGTCAAGTCTCTCACAGTGGCGACATCCAGTCGCAGCCGAACCAAGTTTAGGCCCGAGTACATTGACCGCCTTAGCTCCGACGAACTATCAGATCAAGTTAAAGGAACTGCGGTCTGGGCAGAACACAACGGAGTCGAAGGATACTTTGTCTTCAACCCCTCAACACGATCATACCGACAGATTCACTATCTCGACGACAGACACCTTTGGGCTTTTATTGAATACTCCCCATCCAAAGGAGCGTGGTATACTACCGGACCAGTACCCCTCACCTTGAACACCGGACCCTTAGGACACTCCAATCCTTCGGGTATTATTATCGATCCCCCCAGCACCCCATCCCCAAGCATATCCATACCTACGACCAATCTCCCCACCTCAGCATTCCCATCTTATGCGATGGCCCAACAAGGACAAGCATCTGCAAGTACCACCCTCACAAGTGGAGGAGGAATACCCAGTGGAGGTGGAGCACCTGCCGGAGGAGCCCCTGCCAGTAGTGGTGGCAGTGGTGGTGGTGGCGGTAGCGGCAGTGGACCGGCACCAGCCGGAGGACTCGCACCAGCCCCAGGCAGCAATGGTCGCCTAGGAGGAAACCCCCTGCCCGAGTTCGACAGGAACTGGGAGAAAAGCAAGGCGTTTCTACATGCCTTCAAACTATATTGTGGAATGAACCCGACTGTAGACCTGCTTGCAGTACCGGGTCAACGGGCCATGGCCTTCCTCTCCTACATCCGGGGGCCGCTCGTCGACGATTGGGTCGACGAGCAGATGAGATGGCTCGACAACCAACTAGCAGTGGGAGTCCTACGAACCCAAAATAACCTCTGGAATGAGGTAGAAACCCGATTCCTGCAGGCATACACTGACACTGCAGAACAGACGAAGGCCCAAAAAGCCTTGCAGACGTTAGCAATGAAAGGGGAGGACATCGACTCCTACATCACCCAGTTCGACAACCTGACAACCAAAGCCGGGTATGGCCCGGACGAAGCCACCATGCTGGAGTTATTCCAAGACGGGCTCCCGAACCAGTTAGTCATCAATGCTATCCGCTTCCAACACCCTATTACATGGGAAGATTGGAAGCGGGCCACCTGACTACAACAGGCTGAGTACCTGGTTTTAAAGGACCGACTCAGCAAGAACCGAACCCCACACCAGAAGAAGGGAGGGCATAACCGCGAACAGTGGGTACAAGCCCTCAACAAGAATTGCGACCCAAACGCCATGGATGTTGGACGCGTCCAAGCCTCCGTGGCTCTCACCGACACGGACCGAATCCAACTTCAAAAGGAGGGGCATTGTTTTAGATGCCGTGCTGCGGGGCACATCTCGTGTAACTGCCCACAAAAGGGCACTCGAATTGCTACTACCTCCACGACCAACCAATCAGCTCCTGTCCTCACTCCCCCGACCATATCAGCTCCCACCGTCACTACTGTCGCCATACAGTCTAACCGTGTACTTTCAACGGAAGAGCAGGCTGAAGCACAGATCGCTGCGATGAAGGCACAGCCCCAAGAAGTATGGGACCTTATGGTGGAGAAGCTATTTGCAAAGGAGGATTTTCTCGACGCTTGAACCCGACGGCCTGGGCTAGAGCACTCAATGTAAACGTGTACCATAGCAGATATCGATCCATGCGAATCCCAGTACTCTTTAAATCTGCACACGCAACAGCCAAACGACAAGTGCTCCTGGATTCAGGAGCAACGGACAATTTTATCTGCGCCTTACTTTTGAAACGGCTGCAGATCAGAACACATGATGTCACGCAACCAATACGCATTTGGAATGTGGACAGAACTCACAACCAAGATGGGGCGATTACCCAATACACCGACCTGAACGTCCACACAGGAAACGACACCAAAACACTTCGCTTCCTAGTAATGAACTTGGGAAGGGATGAAGTCATACTGGGCTATCCATGGTTTTCAGCATTCGAACCACTTGTGAAGTGGGGCGAAGCGACGCTGAATGAGGAATTCCAACCAGTAGTCATATCCAGCCTGCAGTCATCGGACAAAGCCACGCCCGTAGAAGCATCTATACGGGCGTTGGAGACGTATCAACTCGATGAGGAGGCGTGGGAACAGATCACTGATGACGAGCAGGAGCCATGTGTGGCGCTACTGCGGAAAACCACGACAGCATCAGAACTAGCACAACAGGAGGCGGCCAAACGAGAGGCACACACCTTTGAAGAAATGGTCCCACCAGAGTATTGGTGATATCGCAAAGTGTTCGATGAGGAGGCATCACATCGCTTCCCGCTGAAGTGACCATGGGACCATGCCATCGACTTAATGCCTAATGCACCCGCAATGATGGACTGCAAAGTGTACCCACTAACGCAAGAAGAGGACAAGGCCCTCAATGTATTCCTCGCCGAACAACTAGAAAGGGGATACATTCGAGCGTCAAAGTCCCCATATGTCTCACCATTCTTCTTCATAAAGAAGAAAGACGGGAAACTTAGACCCATACAAGACTACCGACGACTGAATGAAGTCACCATCCGCAATCACTACCCGTTACCACTGATCCCTGAACTCATCGACAAAATCTGAGATGCGTGACTCTTCACTAAGCTGGATATCCGTTGGGGATACAACAACATTCGTATAGACAAAGGAGACGAGTGGAAGGCCGCCTTTAAGACAAACAAGGGAGCTTTCGAACCACTCATAATGTACTTCAGACTCACGAATTCCCCTGCAACGTTCCAAGCAATGATGGACTTCACATTTCGAGGACCTGTACTAACGAACGAGGTAATCGTATACATGGACGACATCCTAATTGCAACCGTCGACGACCTCATATGTCATTGAGAAAGAGTCCACCAGGTCCTAACTATCTGCGAAGAGAATGACCTATACATCAAACCGGAGAAATGCGAGTTTGAGGTACGCGAGACGGAGTACCTGGGACTTATCATCGGGCATGGGAAGCTGCGAATGGACCCTGTAAAAGTACAAGGGATTCGCGAGTGGCAACCCCTGAAGAGCCTCAAAGAAGTGTGCACCTTTATTGGCTTTTGCAACTTCTACCACCAATTTATCAAGGGGTTTTCAACACTCGCACGCCCTCTCCACGACCTTACGAAGAAGGACACCCCATGGCATTGGGGAGCAGAACAGCAATGTGTGTTTGAACGCATCAAAGACCAGATATGTCAGGAGCCCGTCCTTCTCTCCCCCGATTTGACAAAACCATTCGAAATGGAAGTGGATGCGTCCAATGTTGCCATCGGCGCAGTCCTCAACCAACTAGGGGGCGATCAAAAGCTCCATCCAGTAGCGTTCCATTCAGAGTCACTATCCCAAGCTGAATGGAACTACGACATCTACGATTGAGAATTGCTTGCGGTGGTCAAAGCCTTGCGCACCTGGCGCACGTACCTTGTCGGATCCCCCCACAAAATCATCATACACACTGACCACGCCAACCTTCAGTACTGGAAGGAGCCGTGAAAAATCAGTCGACGAGTGGTGCGCGAATTCCTAGAATTATCAGAATACGACTTCGTACTGAAGCACGTATCAGGAATCAGGAATGGTCGCGCAGATGCCCTGTCTCGACGAGCCAATTACGCACCAAGCGACGAAGATAATAACGATGTCGTTGTTCTTCCCGCGGACTGCTTCATCCGAGCCACCGAGATGTCAATGCACAACATGGACATCTGGACCCAGATTGCGCAGAACCTCGACGAAGCACAGGTCCTGCAATGGGTCGAGCCACACAATCTGAAAAGCACGAGGGACTATGGTGGAAGGGAGATGCTCTTGTTGTTATCAGGGATAACGATCTTAAGCGGGGGGTAATCACCTTTTTCCACGACACACCTGCCATGGGACACCCCGGAATCGCAAACACCTACGAACTTCTGCAACGAGACTACTGGTGGCCCAGCATGTGCAAAGATGTTGAAGAATACATCAAGGGTTGTGCTACATGCCAAGCCAACAAGATCAATCCCCACCGATAAAAACCACACCTATTCCCTATCATAACCGACCCAGACGCAGAACCTTTCGAAGTTGTAGCCATGGACTTTATCACGAAGTTACCACCGTCACAAGGATACGACTCAATACTCACTATCACCAACCACGACTGCTCCAAGGCAGCCATCTTCATCCCATGTAATGAAACAATTACAGCGGAAGGCGTAGCCCAACTATATCTTCACCACATCTACCCCCACTACAGCATACCCCGAAAGCTGATTACCGATCGGGACCCTAGATTCACATCTGCATTTATGACACAGCTCTGCCAAGTTCTCAGAATTAGGCAGAACATCTCGTCGGCGTATCACCCTCAAACAGATGGGCAGTCGGAGCGAACCAACCAATGGCTAGAACAATACCTACGCCACTGGAGCAATGTGCAACAGGATAACTGGGCAGAGGCCCTCCCCGTGGCACAATTCGCACACAACACGTGGCCCAACGTGACAACAAAACACTCCCCTTTCTCACTCATCATGGGATGGGAGCCGTGTACTAATTGGGTCTCAAAACCTACAACTTCCCCATCAGTTGACCAGCGGTTGGAAGACATGGGCAACTTCCGACAACATGCACAAGATTGTATCAAACACGCCCAAGAACTCATGGCGAAACGAGGGCGTACCCGCTTCATTCCCTACCAGTGTAATGCCACCACTGGCGTTAGTCCGACTTGGACTGCGAGAGGGCGTTCACGACTTAGCGAAATAGTCTTCTGAGGTCACATGACCTGATCACGGGATACATGGCGCTTATCCGGCACATGATCCAAACGTACACTAGGGCAAGTCGCGCCACTAGGTAATCCGATTGACAGAGGCGACTCTGCAGGATGAGGCGAGCAGGTCGTGCGCGAATGAGATGAGAACAAGGTGGTGATTGAAGAAGACCAAGATGGCTTATCTTGGTCTTATCGAGCCACTATTTATACATGTGAGAGGACACTTTAAAGCTCCTCTTGAACCCGAGACAACTAGTAGTGTAAGTAGCTCAAACCCTACTATGGCTACTACTAGGAATGAGTCATAGTATTTAACATGTGATACTACGACCGCTGACTGATGTACTAAGTCCATGACACATTACTACTTACTAAGGGGTCATATCCGTATAGTAAGAGTCCATTCCTTGCGTACCGTGACATCACCCCCTTTTCAGCCACGACGACCACGGCGCCGAGTGGGGCCTATTCCCCCGACCCATGCTTCTTGCCTTTCTGTAATCCGATCCAATACGTTTGCCATCTCCAACCGGAACTTGCACCGAGCCAACTCTGCCTGTACCCCTCCGAGCGCCTGGGCTAGGGCGTGGAGGCGCTGCTCCATCCTCTCTGCCTCATGCTTGTAGGCACGGAAGCGGGTTACCTCTGCCTTCAGGCCTACATCCTTCAACTCATTGATGGCGCGATCCACCTGGTGCTGGTTGCTGTGCCCTCTGACAAGGGCATATAGGTCCTCAGGGGCGTAGTGAGGCTTGCCCACTTCTCGAATGTGGGGCTCGGCGTATAGGGGGTGACTGTATACCTTGTCGCTGTCGTCCACGAGGCCAAGGACCAGGGGGTCTGGTCCGGCGATAACCTGGACGTAGGTGGCTTGGCACGTCACCCCCTGGGCGTCGGTGATGGGGTAGTGAACGAAGTCTTCCCCTCGATTGTGCTTGTATCCGTGCGGGGCAGTTTGCAACGACCCCCCTAGGTATCGGAGGCAAACGGCGGGTAGGGTGGCATCTTGGGTATCGACCACTACGCTGCCGCGGTATATGGGGCGACCAGTAGAGTCGCATGTGTACAGTGTTTCCTGGGGGTCGTCAGAGTCGGTTGCGGTGATCAGGTATGGCTGCTCAACTGGGTACCATTCCCTTAACGTTCCTTCTACTGCTTCATATGCTGCCCTTTCAGCATCTTGATGTGTTGGCAGCATCGGTGGTAGATGACGGCTTGCCTGGCTGCTGCCACTGCCAGTTGTCGCCGTTTCCAGTCCTCTGCCGACCCCTTCCAGTCCCGCGCCTTCATCCAATCCTGCCACTTCAGAGTCACAGGCGTCTTCTTCTTGTTTGACCTTGACCCGTACTGGGTCAGGTCGAAGTGGGGGACTCACAAAGAGTCCAACAGCTGTACGAAGCCGAGCAACTTCGGCTTCGGTGTATGGCGCCGTGTTGAGGCGGTCGCCGTTGGGGTTGAGAAGCCAGTAGGTGGCGGGTTGGTCGGGTTCTTCGATGTCGATGATGGACTGGGCGTTGTTGAGGGCTGCCCGGAGCTCTTCATGGGTGAGGCTGTCGACGAGATGGGAAGCGAGAGATGTGGGAGAGGTGGTAGAGGGAAGAGACATTGCTGGTTGAGTGGGGAGTCCAGTGTGAAAGGATGGGGATTTAGTCGTGATTTGCCCTCGTCTTATACGTATCTTTCCCGAGTTTAAGCTCCATTTGTATTCTGCCAGAGCTTCGTCAGTGAACACGTCGTGTTGGTCGACCCACTGGTTCTCCAAGTCTGGGTACCCCTTCCATTTCACAAGGTATTGCAATTTCTTGCTCCGGCCGAATCGCCTGGAGTCTAGAATGCACTCCACTTCGTACTCCTCTTCTCCGTCCACCAAATCCAGTGGTGGGCGTTGGAAGTTTTCCCCATGCATGAGTGTTTCTCGATAAGGCGTGAGTAGATTGATGTGAAACACGGGGTGAATACTCCACTGTGTGGGAAGTTTGAGTTGGTAATTGACCGGTGATAGGACTTGTGTGATTTCAAAAGGGCCGTGCTGTCGTGCCGCAAGCTTGGCCGTTGGTTGATTGGTTCGGAGGTGTCGTCCTTCTAGCCATACTTGGTCTCCTACTTGGTATTTGGGCATATCTCAGTGTTTGACCCATAGGGATTGCGCCTTTTTGATAAGGTTTTGGGCTTCTTTCCGTGCGTCTTGGAACTGTTGGAGTCTCGTGAGCACCTGTGGGATGGGTGATGGCTTATCGATCCAATCGGCACATGGGTCATATCCCATCATGAGCGAGAATGGGGACTTCTTTGTCATTTCGTGTGGCCAGTTGTTGTGCGCGAATTCTGCCATAGGTAGGAATTGCGCCCAGTTATCTTGGCGCTCGTTAGCCCAGAACCGGAGGTATTGTTCTAGCCATTGATTGGTGCGCTCCGACTGTCCGTCCGTTCAGGGGTGGTATGCCGTGGAAATGTTCTGATGGATGCCCAGGATCCGGCATAGCTCTCGTGTGAATTTTGATGCGAAGCGTGGGTCGCGGTCGCTGATGATCTTTGCTTTGCCGGTAGCCTGAATCTCCGAAATATGTGAGTTACGTACAGGGCTGCGGTTTCTTCTGCGGATATCTCCTCGTTGCAGGGGATGAAGACCGACACTTTGGTGCAATCATGGTCGGTTACGGTGAGGATGGAGTCATATCCCTGTGATTCTGGTAGCTTAGTGATAAAGTCGAGTGCGATGACTTCGAATGGCTTAGCGTCGATCTTCGGCGTAATGGGTACTAGTGGGGCTTTTGTTGGGCGGTTGTTGACCTTGTGTCGTTGGCATTCTGCACAGCCTTGGACATACTCGGTCACGTGCTTCAGCATGTTTGGCCACCAGTAACTTCGTTCGATGATTCTTGCCGTTCGTTTGATCCCTGGGTGGCTGTAGACAGGGGGGCCGTGATGGTTTGCGATGATTGTACGGATCTCCTTCGGTCCTCCGGTGATTACTCGTGCTCCTTGGCGACACCAAACTCCCTCGACTTTTTTGAGCTTGTGTGGGTCTACCCAGGGTCGTATAATGTGTTCGTCCTGGTCATGCGTTTCCAAAGTCTGTGTAGTGAGGGTTCGCGCGAATACCTTTTCCGGTAGGACTACAACTTCTTCGTTGTCCTTCTCTCCTCGGTCATAATCTGGTCTTCGCAATAGTGCGTCTGCGCGGCCATTGTTTGTCCCTTTGATGTGGTGGATCTCGAAGTCATATTCCATGAGCTCTAGGACTTCTCGGGCTACGCGACGACTTATCTTTTGTGGCGATTTCCAATGTGTGAGGTTGAGGTGGTCGGAGAAGATCTTGACTTTGTGTGGCGATCCCGCCAGAAAGTGTCTCCAGTGTCATAGTGCTTTGACAATGGCTAGGAGTTCCAGGTCATAGATGTCGTAGTTGCGTTCCGCTTCATTTAGGGTAGCTGAGAAGTACTCGATGGGGTGGCGTTTCCCATCTTGTTTCTTTTGAAGGAGAACTGCGCCTATGGCGTAGCCGGATGCATCTACTTCGAGTTCAAATTGGTCCGTTAGCGTGGGGTGAGCTAATACTGGCTCGCTGGTGACTAGGTTTTTGAGCGTTTGGAATGCCGTTTCTTTGTCTTTGCCCCATGTCCATTCGGTGTCCTTGCGCGTGAGTTTGTTGAGAGCTCTTGCATGTGTGGCGAAACCGCAAATGAAGAGACGGTAAAAATTGCAGAAGCCTAGGAAGGATCGTACATCACGTACTTTTGTGGGTGTAGGCCAGTCACATATACCTGCGATTTTTACGGGGTCCATGCGAGTTACCCCCTTTTCAAGGATTACCCCCAGGTAATCCATTCGCGGTTGGTGGAAGGTGCACTTGGAGGGTTTGAAGTAGAGATCGTGGTCCATCACGACTTGGAGTACTGCGCTTACAGCTTCTATGTGTGCTTGAAGTCTGACGTGTTTGAGGGTGGCTATTCCGATGTCGTCCATATAAACACGAATGATTGTACCCATCGCTGCGAAGACGCGGATTGTGTCGCCCAGCATGTCATTCATCATGTTCTGGAACGTTGCTGGTGAGTTTGTAAGTCCGAAGTACATGACGAGTGGTTCGAATAGTCCATGTTTTGTCTTGAATGCCGTTTTGTGTTCATCGCCTTCCTTGATACGTACATTGTTGTACCCCCACTGGATGTCAAGTTTGGTGAAGATGTGCCCGTTTCCAAGATCGTTTATGAGTTCCGACATGAGGGGTAGTGGATATTGGTTGCGCACTGTGCAGGTGTTGATTTGCCTGTAGTCTTGTACTGGTCTCAGTTTTCCGTCCTTTTTCTTGATGAAGAAGAATGACGAGGCGTAGGGCAATTTTGAGGGTCGGATGTAACCTAGCTTGAGCTGTTCGTCTAGCCATTCACGCAGTTGTCCATCTTCGTTTTGTGACATTGGGTAGACTTTGCAGTCGATGCTGGGGGGTGTGCCAGGTTTGAAATCGATTGCGTGATCCCAGGGTCGTGATGGTGGGAATTGGTGGGATGCTTCTTCACTGAAGATTTTCGCAAAGCATTGGTATGGTTCTGGGAGGGCCGCCACGACAGTGTTCTGGTTAGCTGCAATGGCTAGTTCGGTGGCTGTGGTACGTATCTGGCATTCCTCCTCAAGTTCTTGGATAATCTCTTCGGCTTCGTCTTGGGTTATTGCGCTGGCAATGGTGGTTTGCATTTCCATGGGGTTGATTGATTGAAGCACCACTGGGAGGGTTTCTTCGTGAATGGTAGCGTGCGCCCAGCTGATGGTTGGTTCGTAGGTGGCTAGCCACGGTACCCGAGAACGAGATCCTCATTTCCTATGTCGGTGACGAGGAATCTCATAGTCTTAGAGATATTGTTGGTCTGGACATCTAGGTCGATGAAGTGCGTAATAGACCCAGCTTTATTTTCCGTGTTGTCTATGTTCCAAATTTTCTTTGGTTTCTCAAGGGTTTGTAGCCCGAGGCCCATGCGTTTAGCGAATGTGGGTCTTATGAAGTTGTCGGTAGCTCCGGAGTCAACGAGCCCCTTGATGTCGGCCATGGAGTAATTTGTACAAATCGATACTGGAATTCGGAGCGAACGGTAGTGAGTCATGATTACAGAATTACAATTGACTGCCCTCACCCAGGCCATTGGGTTCAGGCGTCCTGAAAACCCTCTTGGGTCCAGAGATCCTTGAATACGAGGTCTTTCACCTCGTTGCTAGCCCCTCTCAGCGTCTCCATCCACTCCCTGGCTTGTCCTTCGGGCGTAGTCTCCGCGCGGCATGCCGTTGTTGTTTCTTGGCTGTGATATTCGGTTTCTATACTGCGACTGGTGTTTGCGTGTGGTTGGGACTGTTGCCTTGGCCTCCTGGGACGTGTACACTCTCGTGAGAAGTGGCCTGGATTGTTACAGTTATAGCAGATGACTTCCCTCATGTCCCGGCACGGCCCGCCTCCTTGGTTCTGTCCTGGTCCTCCTCTTGGTGGAAATGGCGGTTTCTGGTAGTTACCACGGTTTGGATCCCCTACCTCCGTGAGGCGTGCACAGGTTCTATCCGCTGATGTGTCCATGGCGTTCGGATTATAGCGGGGTGGTGGAAATCTGGGTGGCGCCCATTGTGGGGTGTATCCGCGGTTTTGCTGTGGCCGCGATGGTGGCGCGTTGCGGGGGGTTGCGTTGAGTCCTAGGCGTGCATGTAGATGGATATACTGTTTTTGTCGTCGCAGCGCTGCTTCCTTCCATTCGTTGAAGGTTTGGGGGTCGTCTAGTTCGTAGATTTTAGTGAATAGGGCCCTCGGTAGCCCCGCCGTGAATCGGTCCAATGTTTGGCAATCATTGAGGCGGTAGTCAGCCTTCCATGCCAGTTGTTCAAAGTTGGTGACGTACGAATCGATGTCGTCTCCGATCATTTTAAACCCTTTGGCCAATGTGGCCTGTGCTTGCTCCTGCTCCAGGACGTTTGAGAACCGGTCTGAGAACCCCACCGTTAGAGTGTCCCATAGATAGGGATTGTATCGGCTGCGTCCGTGATGTAGCTCGTTGTTGAGCCATTGGAGGAAGCCGAGTGTCCAATTTGACACTTGTGGTCCTTTGATGAAGCCTAGAAACAGTAGGCATTGCCAATAGACGTTGGTCATAATCGGCGCTTCTGAATTCTGTCCCCAGTATATGTGCCACTGTGTGAGGAAGGATTCGTACTCATCTCTGTTTCCATTGAAGATGTTTGGGGTTTCCCCCACTAGTTTGTCGGTCCCATGGGGCACCCCTGGTGCTCCTGGTGCTGGTCCTCCTGCCGGTGGTGGTGGTCCTCCTCTGAATGGGTCTCCACCTCCTCCTCCTCCGAACTGTGGTAGTCATCTTCCTGGGGGTCCTTGACCGAAGCTGCCTCCTGCCCTTCTAGGTTGTGGGGGGCCTCCTGCGCCTGGCGGAGGGTCCGCGACATCTGGTCCCACCGCTCTGAAGATTGCCGCATCGTTGGCTGTCATTTGGTGTCCTGTTGTTGGGTTGATGGGGCGTAAGTAGGCTTCGGCCTCTTCAGTGATTCTTCAGGCTTCTTTGATTGCTGTGTCGACCTCGGTGATCGTTGCGGTGGCCATTTCTGCGGGGGGGTGTACTTTGATGTTTTCTGGTTCGTTTATGTGTAGGGACTCGGCAGTTTGTATTATGTCCCCAACTTCTGACTCTTCGTCGCCTGTTTCCTTGTCGTCTCCGCTGGTTTCCGATGGTGCGGGGGTTCTGGGTTCGGAGGTGCTTGGTTCCTCTTCCGGTTGTCCGTCTATGCATCCCCACTCTGCGCGCGTGGGTAGGTTTCTTGAGTCGATGTCGCAGTTGTAGTTTCTTCCTGTGGGTCGTACTGCGTCGTAGCGGTTGTCTATGGGGTTCCACGTAGTCTCGACCCAACACAGGTGATCGAAATTGAACTCAACGGGGCGGTATCGGGTTGGGCCCGATGCGAAGTCTACGAAGTATCCTGTTTCTCCCCTGTATTCCCTCCACCGAGCAGCTCCTAAGAATTGTGTTGGGACGTTGCGGTCTCCCCTTCATTCGAGGGAGTAGGTCTGAAAGTTTCTCC